>JBBPBX010101876.1:0-12125 GCA_038048925.1 Garcialebias charrua
CATTTATGATATGCTTATATACATGTATATATGTATATTTGTGTGTATGTATATGACATAGATATCAATTATATAAATAATGCAGGGATTGTTAAGTATGACTTCAATATTATTAGTCACAGTTTTTTAATTTATAGTTTTCTTTCATTCAGCTAATTTTAATTTCATCTTAGTCCACCTATCATGAGAGGAGTTTTGTAAATACTCTGTCCATTTATCTTTCCTTTATGTGAGATGGATACTTGGGCCAAAAACAAACAATCATGTAATGTTTATTGGTTTACATGTGACAGCAGCTATCATCAAAATGTAGAATTTCCTCTAAATATAAGTATAAATGATCTCTTACAGATGTCATGTGAACACGTCCAGAGTCAGGAGATCGCAGGTAGCCAGAAGCACGATCAACTTCCTTTAAACACGAATACCAAGGTACATTTTAGTTCTTGTGTTCCTAAACAGAATTACTTGCTACGTGTGGTTTCATCAACCTTAATGTTCAATTAGGTGTGTATAGGAGTGTACTATGGTTTTTATGGACAGTTGTTTGTTTGGACAGTCAGACGCTATAAACAATCAGACAATCAATCAGATAACAGCTCATTACTGTCCTGACAAAACACTGTCCTTAAAAACCACAAAACAGTCACACACACAAACACACACAACTTCAGTTGAACATGTTATATTTACATGTATATGTCTATCTGTACATTATATGTATATGCATATATATACATGTATATGTTTATGCATATATACATCTATATGTTTATGCATATGTACATATATGCATATTCTTGTATATATACATATATGCATTTACATGTTTAAATGCATTTGCATATACAGTACATGTATATATGCACTTACATATACATGTATATATGCACTTACACATACATGTAAATAGGCACTTACATATACGTGTAATAGGCATGTAAATATAACATGTTCAACTCAAATTGTGTGTGTTTGTGTGTGTGACTGTTTTGTGGTTTCTAAGGACAGTGTTTTGTCAGGACAGTAATGAGCTGTTATCTGATTGTCTGATTACTGTATAGCGTATTGCTGTCCTGACAAAACACTGTCCTTAAAAACCACAAAACAGTCACACACACAAACACACACAACTTCAGTTGAACATGTTATATTTACATGTATATGTCTATCTGTACATTATACGTATATGCATATATATACATGTATATGTTTATGCATATATACATCTATATGTTTATGCATATGTACATATATGCATATTCTTGTATATATACATATATGCATTTACATGTTTAAATGCATTTGCATATACAGTACATGTATATATGCACTTACATATACATGTATATATGCACTTACACATACATGTAAATAGGCACTTACATATACGTGTAATAGGCATGTAAATATAACATGTTCAACTCAAATTGTGTGTGTTTGTGTGTGTGACTGTTTTGTGGTTTCTAAGGACAGTGTTTTGTCAGGACAGTAATGAGCTGTTATCGGATTGTCTGATTACTGTATAGCGTATTGCTGTCCTGACAAAACACTGTCCTTAAAAACCACAAAACAGTCACACACACAAACACACACAATTTTAGTAGAACATGTTATATTTACATGTATATGTCTATCTGATATGCATATATACATTTATATGCATATATGTATATACACTGTACAGTACATGAATATGCATTTATGATATGCTTATATACATGTATATATGTATATTTGTGTGTATGTATATGACATAGATATCAATTATATAAATAATGCAGGGATTGTTAAGTATGACTTCAATATTATTAGTCACAGTTTTTTAATTTATAGTTTTCTTTCATTCAGCTAATTTTAATTTCATCTTAGTCCACCTATCATGAGAGGAGTTTTGTAAATACTCTGTCCATTTATCTTTCCTTTATGTGAGATGGATACTTGGGCCAAAAACAAACAATCATGTAATGTTTATTGGTTTACATGTGACAGCAGCTATCATCAAAATGTAGAATTTCCTCTAAATATAAGTATAAATGATCTCTTACAGATGTCATGTGAACACGTCCAGAGTCAGGAGATCGCAGGTAGCCAGAAGCACGATCAACTTCCTTTAAACACGAATACCAAGGTACATTTTAGTTCTTGTGTTCCTAAACAGAATTACTTGCTACGTGTGGTTTCATCAACCTTAATGTTCAATTAGGTGTGTATAGGAGTGTACTATGGTTTTTATGGACAGTTGTTTGTTTGGACAGTCAGACGCTATAAACAATCAGACAATCAATCAGATAACAGCTCATTACTGTCCTGACAAAACACTGTCCTTAAAAACCACAAAACAGTCACACACACAAACACACACAACTTCAGTTGAACATGTTATATTTACATGTATATGTCTATCTGTACATTATATGTATATGCATATATATACATGTATATGTTTATGCATATATACATCTATATGTTTATGCATATGTACATATATGCATATTCTTGTATATATACATATATGCATTTACATGTTTAAATGCATTTGCATATACAGTACATGTATATATGCACTTACATATACATGTATATATGCACTTACACATACATGTAAATAGGCACTTACATATACGTGTAATAGGCATGTAAATATAACATGTTCAACTCAAATTGTGTGTGTTTGTGTGTGTGACTGTTTTGTGGTTTCTAAGGACAGTGTTTTGTCAGGACAGTAATGAGCTGTTATCTGATTGTCTGATTACTGTATAGCGTATTGCTGTCCTGACAAAACACTGTCCTTAAAAACCACAAAACAGTCACACACACAAACACACACAACTTCAGTTGAACATGTTATATTTACATGTATATGTCTATCTGTACATTATACGTATATGCATATATATACATGTATATGTTTATGCATATATACATCTATATGTTTATGCATATGTACATATATGCATATTCTTGTATATATACATATATGCATTTACATGTTTAAATGCATTTGCATATACAGTACATGTATATATGCACTTACATATACATGTATATATGCACTTACACATACATGTAAATAGGCACTTACATATACGTGTAATAGGCATGTAAATATAACATGTTCAACTCAAATTGTGTGTGTTTGTGTGTGTGACTGTTTTGTGGTTTCTAAGGACAGTGTTTTGTCAGGACAGTAATGAGCTGTTATCTGATTGTCTGATTATAGCGTATTGCTGTCCTAACAAACCACTGTCCATTAAAACCACAAAACAGTCACACACACAAACACACACAATTTTAGTAGAACATGTTATATTTACATGTATATGTCTATCTGATATGCATATATACATTTATATGCATATATGTATATACACTGTACAGTACATGAATATGCATTTATGATATGCTTATATACATGTATATATGTATATTTGTGTGTATGTATATGACATAGATATCAATTATATAAATAATGCAGGGATTGTTAAGTATGACTTCAATATTATTAGTCACAGTTTTTTAATTTATAGTTTTCTTTCATTCAGCTAATTTTAATTTCATCTTAGTCCACCTATCATGAGAGGAGTTTTGTAAATACTCTGTCCATCCATCTTTCCTTTATGTGAGATGGATACTTTGGCCAAAAACAAACAATCATGTAATGTTTATTGGTTTACATGTGACAGCAGCTATCATCAAAATGTAGAATTTCCTCTAAATATAAGTATAAATGATCTCTTACAGATGTCATGTGAACACGTCCAGAGTCAGGAGATCGCAGGTAGCCAGAAGCACGATCAACTTCCTTTAAACACGAATACCAAGGTACATTTTAGTTCTTGTGTTCCTAAACAGAATTACTTGCTACGTGTGGTTTCATCAACCTTAATGTTCAATTAGGTGTGTATAGGAGTGTACTATGGTTTTTATGGACAGTTGTTTGTTTGGACAGTCAGACGCTATAAACAATCAGACAATCAATCAGATAACAGCTCATTACTGTCCTGACAAAACATTGTCCTTAAAAACCACAAAACAGTCACACACACAAACACACACAACTTCAGTTGAACATGTTATATTTACATGTATATGTCTATCTGAACATTATATGTATATGCATATATATACATGTATATGTTTATGCATATATACATCTATATGTTTATGCATATGTACATATATGCATATTCTTGTATATATACATATATGCATTTACATGTTTAAATGCATTTGCATATACAGTACATGTATATATGCACTTACATATACATGTATATATGCACTTACACATACATGTAAATAGGCACTTACATATACGTGTAATAGGCATGTAAATATAACATGTTCAACTCAAATTGTGTGTGTTTGTGTGTGTGACTGTTTTGTGGTTTCTAAGGACAGTGTTTTGTCAGGACAGTAATGAGCTGTTATCGGATTGTCTGATTACTGTATAGCGTATTGCTGTCCTGACAAAACACTGTCCTTAAAAACCACAAAACAGTCACACACACAAACACACACAATTTTAGTAGAACATGTTATATTTACATGTATATGTCTATCTGATATGCATATATACATTTATATGCATATATGTATATACACTGTACAGTACATGAATATGCATTTATGATATGCTTATATACATGTATATATGTATATTTGTGTGTATGTATATGACATAGATATCAATTATATAAATAATGCAGGGATTGTTAAGTATGACTTCAATATTATTAGTCACAGTTTTTTAATTTATAGTTTTCTTTCATTCAGCTAATTTTAATTTCATCTTAGTCCACCTATCATGAGAGGAGTTTTGTAAATACTCTGTCCATTTATCTTTCCTTTATGTGAGATGGATACTTGGGCCAAAAACAAACAATCATGTAATGTTTATTGGTTTACATGTGACAGCAGCTATCATCAAAATGTAGAATTTCCTCTAAATATAAGTATAAATGATCTCTTACAGATGTCATGTGAACACGTCCAGAGTCAGGAGATCGCAGGTAGCCAGAAGCACGATCAACTTCCTTTAAACACGAATACCAAGGTACATTTTAGTTCTTGTGTTCCTAAACAGAATTACTTGCTACGTGTGGTTTCATCAACCTTAATGTTCAATTAGGTGTGTATAGGAGTGTACTATGGTTTTTATGGACAGTTGTTTGTTTGGACAGTCAGACGCTATAAACAATCAGACAATCAATCAGATAACAGCTCATTACTGTCCTGACAAAACACTGTCCTTAAAAACCACAAAACAGTCACACACACAAACACACACAACTTCAGTTGAACATGTTATATTTACATGTATATGTCTATCTGTACATTATATGTATATGCATATATATACATGTATATGTTTATGCATATATACATCTATATGTTTATGCATATGTACATATATGCATATTCTTGTATATATACATATATGCATTTACATGTTTAAATGCATTTGCATATACAGTACATGTATATATGCACTTACATATACATGTATATATGCACTTACACATACATGTAAATAGGCACTTACATATACGTGTAATAGGCATGTAAATATAACATGTTCAACTCAAATTGTGTGTGTTTGTGTGTGTGACTGTTTTGTGGTTTCTAAGGACAGTGTTTTGTCAGGACAGTAATGAGCTGTTATCTGATTGTCTGATTACTGTATAGCGTATTGCTGTCCTGACAAAACACTGTCCTTAAAAACCACAAAACAGTCACACACACAAACACACACAACTTCAGTTGAACATGTTATATTTACATGTATATGTCTATCTGTACATTATATGTATATGCATATATATACATGTATATGTTTATGCATATATACATCTATATGTTTATGCATATGTACATATATGCATATTCTTGTATATATACATATATGCATTTACATGTTTAAATGCATTTGCATATACAGTACATGTATATATGCACTTACATATACATGTATATATGCACTTACACATACATGTAAATAGGCACTTACATATACGTGTAATAGGCATGTAAATATAACATGTTCAACTCAAATTGTGTGTGTTTGTGTGTGTGACTGTTTTGCGGTTTCTAAGGACAGTGTTTTGTCAGGACAGTAATGAGCTGTTATCTGATTGTCTGATTATAGCGTATTGCTGTCCTAACAAACCACTGTCCATTAAAACCACAAAACAGTCACACACACAAACACACACAATTTTAGTAGAACATGTTATATTTACATGTATATGTCTATCTGATATGCATATATACATTTATATGCATATATGTATATACACTGTACAGTACATGAATATGCATTTATGATATGCTTATATACATGTATATATGTATATTTGTGTGTATGTATATGACATAGATATCAATTATATAAATAATGCAGGGATTGTTAAGTATGACTTCAATATTATTAGTCACAGTTTTTTAATTTATAGTTTTCTTTCATTCAGCTAATTTTAATTTCATCTTAGTCCACCTATCATGAGAGGAGTTTTGTAAATACTCTGTCCATTTATCTTTCCTTTATGTGAGATGGATACTTGGGCCAAAAACAAACAATCATGTAATGTTTATTGGTTTACATGTGACAGCAGCTATCATCAAAATGTAGAATTTCCTCTAAATATAAGTATAAATGATCTCTTACAGATGTCATGTGAACACGTCCAGAGTCAGGAGATCGCAGGTAGCCAGAAGCACGATCAACTTCCTTTAAACACGAATACCAAGGTACATTTTAGTTCTTGTGTTCCTAAACAGAATTACTTGCTACGTGTGGTTTCATCAACCTTAATGTTCAATTAGGTGTGTATAGGAGTGTACTATGGTTTTTATGGACAGTTGTTTGTTTGGACAGTCAGACGCTATAAACAATCAGACAATCAATCAGATAACAGCTCATTACTGTCCTGACAAAACATTGTCCTTAAAAACCACAAAACAGTCACACACACAAACACACACAACTTCAGTTGAACATGTTATATTTACATGTATATGTCTATCTGTACATTATATGTATATGCATATATATACATGTATATGTTTATGCATATATACATCTATATGTTTATGCATATGTACATATATGCATATTCTTGTATATATACATATATGCATTTACATGTTTAAATGCATTTGCATATACAGTACATGTATATATGCACTTACATATACATGTATATATGCACTTACACATACATGTAAATAGGCACTTACATATACGTGTAATAGGCATGTAAATATAACATGTTCAACTCAAATTGTGTGTGTTTGTGTGTGTGACTGTTTTGTGGTTTCTAAGGACAGTGTTTTGTCAGGACAGTAATGAGCTGTTATCTGATTGTCTGATTACTGTATAGCGTATTGCTGTCCTGACAAAACACTGTCCTTAAAAACCACAAAACAGTCACACCTGGGGGCTATCAGTATTAGCGAGAGAGCCCCCTGGCGTACACGTTCCTGCGTCGCCTGAATCAGGGGAACAGGTGGAAACACGTAATACAGCCTCCCCGCTGGTCAGCTGTACGTCAGGGCATCTGTCCCCAGCGGTGCATCTGTCTCCCTTATCGAGTGATACAGGGGGCAGTGCGTTTTGTAGCTGCAAGCGAACAGATCTACGTCGGCCCTCCCGTATCGTGCCCAGACCTGGTCCACGATGCGTAGGTTCAGCCACCACTCTGAGGGGAGGAGGGGCCCTCTTGAGAGGGCATCTGCCCCGTGATTTAGCCCGCCCGAGATGTAGGTCGCCCTCAGTGACAAGATCTGGGAGCTGTACCATGAGAGCAGTTTCTGTGTCAACCTGAGGAGGGGCTGGGACCTTGTCCCGCCTTCTCTGTTGATGTAGGAAACTGTGGTCCTGTTGTCTGAATAATCAGGACATGTTGTTGTGTAACCAGCCCCTTCCTGTAAAAGTGTTTCAGAGACAAAAACACTGCTCTGAGTCCTAGGAAATTTATGTGGAGCTTGGCATCCTGCTGTTTCCAGACCCCTTGGGCATACTGGTTTTTTCAGAGACCTCCCCATCCAGTTTTTGATGTGTCCGTGGTGACCAGGACTCGTGAAAACACTCTCCCCAGTGTGACGCCTTTGTTGAACATTGTGGGGGGCTTCCATGGCTCCAGAGCCTTCATGTACTCTGGGCCAATCAGTATCCCCCTCGTTCGTCGAGGGAGGGCAGGGTGCATTTGTTTGTTGATCCATATCTGTAGAGGGCGCATTCTTAATAAGGCCAGAGGCACGTAGACAATAGCTGCTACCAACAGGCCCAAGAGACGCTGGCACAGCTTGAGAGGCACCCTCTGGCCTAGCTGAAAACGTGTTAGGCAGAGGTGGAGGGATGAAACCTGTGCCTCTGAGAGCCTTGCCCTATACAAAATGGAGTCGAGCTGTACTCCCAGAAATACGGTCATCTGGGATGGGGTCAGATTGCTTTTTGCCAGGTTTATAACAAAACCTAGAGCTTCCAGGTGAGACATCACCCTCTCTGCGTGCTGCTGTGCTTGGACCCTGTTGTGTCCAAGTATTAGCAGTTCGTCTAGATAATTCAGAACTCTGACCCCTTGACCCCTCAGCGGGGTCAGGGCCGCGTCCAGGCATTTTGTGAATGATCTGGGGGCGGTTTTCAGGCCAAAAGGCATTGTCAAAAACTCGAACGTGGTACCCTCGAAGGCAAAGCGGAGATATTTTCTGTGGCAGGGCAGGATGCTCACGTGGAAGAAAGCGTCTTTCAGATCCACCGTGCAGAAGTAATCTCTCAGTCGAACCGAGTGGAGGACTTGTCTGAGTGTTAACATCCTGAATTTGCACGTTTTTATTCTTTTGTTCAGACCCCTGAGGTCCAAAATGGGCCTTGAGCCCTGATCCCGTTTCGGGACCAGGAAGTACTTGCTGTAATGGCCCTTTTTTACATTGTGAGCAGGGACCACTCTGATCACTCCTTTGTGCATCATGGTTGAGATCTCGTCTCTTAAGACATGAGCACGGTCTGGGCTTATGGAAGATGACAGCACCCCCATGAAAGGAGGTGGCCGCTTGTAGAATTGCAGCCGGAGACCTAGGGTGACAGTGGACATGACCCACGTGCTTGGTTTGCATACGTTCCAGGCGCCAGCGTGTACGCTCAATCTGGAAGGCATGTGTATTCTGTGATGTTTGTATGTCAAGGGGACGGGAGGGGGAAGAATGGCCCCTTCTTGTTTGCCCTCTGGGGAACTTGCCTGTCCCTCTGTGGTAGCCGGGGTGTCTGTCTGGTGTTGACAGACCCCTGGCTGCCAGCAGGGGCTCATTGTCTGCCCCGACTCTTCGTGTCTCATGAGGGTCTGGGAGGCCATGTGTGAGTGCTGCCCCCCTTTATCTGACACATTTGCATAAAAAAGGTACTGTTTTTTTTTTGAGTCGACACATAGGACACTATGTGCTTTTGAGACTTTATTGCTGTGTGTGTTTAAAAGAACATGTCTTTATTACACCAACATTTGAGGGATTTTTGTGTACACATAATTCACACCAGATAACCGTGGCTTTTTACACACAAAGTCTGGCTTTAAAAGTTCGGTCTCCCCTTTGTCCACATGGGTGGGAGCACCTGAAAAATAGCGAGGCGGACCTGTATCAGGACGGCTTCTGTTTTTGGTCCCTGTTCGCTGAGGAAGACCTCGGTGGACCTGCCTGACTTGGGACAAATCTTTGCCTTGCCCAGGCCTGTCTAGCCTGGGACAGCCCTGTGGCGGGCTTTGGCCACTGTTCTCCGTCGAGCGCTGGCCGTTTTTGTGGGGGGTGACGTGTGGCCGAGTGGTGACGAGGCTGAGCGCCCCTGTGTCCACTAGTGTCTCTGGGTTGTACAAAAAGCTTTCTGGGCATCCCCACACGCAAGGCCTCGGCCTGTTTCCTTCTCTGTTCCAGCCTGCTCTGAATCCTTTTGAGAGCACCACCGAAAAGCCCTATGGGCTCGATCGGATGATGGAGGAATGGGTTCCGTTGGGCCTCTGGCAGGTCTGTCAGTGTTAGCCACAAATGGCGTTGAGTGATGACAATCTCGGCCATACTCCTCCCCTGAGCGATGGCGGCTGTCCCCGTGAGGCGAAGGGCAAAGTCTGTTGCCCTGTGGACCTCCTCCAGAACGTCGGCCGCCTTCTTTTTGTTGGAGGTCTGCTGGAGCTCCTGGAGTTTTTCCGCCAAGTATGCCTGCATCATAGCTGAAGCGTTCATGGTGCGAACCGCAAGGCCTTATGCTCAGTAACATTTTTCGAGCTGGGAGGCCAACACGTAGCAGGCCTTGCTAGGCAGAGTTGGTCTGGAGACCGAAGTTCTGGGGGCTAAATGTGCCGCCAGTGTATCCTCCATCTGGGGAATGTTGGCCATGCCAGCTACCTCCATTCCGGCAACGTCCAGGAACTGGGAGAGAGGCAAAGTCAGTGGAGCCCTGGGTTCAGCCCAGGTGCGAGTCAACACCATCTGGAAGTCGGGAAAAATAGGCATCCTGTGCCTCGTGGCCGACTGCTGCTTGCGAAGAAGAAATTACCCGCCAACCTCGTTACCTGTTGTCGAGGTGGGGGTTCTGGCCAAGTTATCCGCAATGTGTCCGCTGCTCTGCGACACAGCTCGAACAGAGCGGGGACAGACACATCAGTCTCTGGTTGACCTGCCGCGTGGATCTGGGAGAAGTCCTCGTCTTCTCCTTCATCCTTGTTGTCGGCTTCGTCGTCAGTTATTTTGCCCGAGGCTGTTAGCGAGAGCTCATCTGCTCGTAACAAGTCCCTCGTGTCGAACTCGACGGTGGAGTCCCCCAGGGGGCCACCATATCCATGTTTCCTCCCCAGTCGGCTTGACAACTTTCCTCCAAGTCGATGGCCTCAAGCTCCGCCGTGGGAGTGAGCGCTTCGTCGAGGAGCGGTTCCCGCGCTGTGGTGGAGCCGCCCATGGCTTTGACCACAAAGTCCATGCGCCTCCGTCTCTCGGCCTCACGTAGCTGGTTGCAATGAGGGCAAGATTCGGGGGAGTCCAAAGCAGTTTTCGCGTGTAGCATCCCTAAGCAGACGGGACAGGCCTTGTGGGTGTCCGCCGCTGAGAGGGAATAACCACATCTGCTGGGGCAGGCTCGGGAGCCGGGGCTCGCTGGCCTACTGTTCTTGTTGGAGTTCTTCGACTTCCTCTTGTTCTTCTCCGGAGCCATGGCTGAGAAGTGACGTCGAGTTGTAGCCAGTTAGCCGTCCGCTAACCGTGGCAAAGACGTCCTCACGTCGAGCTGCTCTCGGTAGCTAGCTGCAGCCATTAGCTACGCAGGTAGCGTGGTGCAATTTAGCTTCGTCTCGTAGCTGAGCTGAGAAAAGAGCAGAGGAAAAAACCTCTAAATTTAAGTCGACGACACTGGGTTAGCCTCCGCTAACCCAAGTGCTTACAGGAAATTTCTATGTAACGCTCAGGGCAGGGAGCGAGCTCACCTCCAGTCGAGCGATCCAGTCACAGAGAGTCCTGCGAAGTTCAGGTGTGAAGCGAGGTGAAGGGCAAAAGAGAATGAAGGTGGGGCGTCAGCCCCTTTTATGCAAAGAGGGCGGGGCCTCATTGCTGACGCTGACGCCCACCTGCCTTTAGAAAAGGCGTGATTGTATTACTTCAGGTGAACCGGGTGGCGGCGCAATTCCCATAGTCAATGTGTTGCACTGAGTGTACTGACTGATAAGGGAACCACACATCTGTGTTTGTCACTCCCTGACTGCCAAATCAACGAGAGATAGACAGAAACACAGCCTGAAAATAAGGCTCTAATCAACAGTCACTGTGCTAAAGCCACAAATCAGACCAGGCCCCACACATGAACTTTTATGTTTCTGTGCTTTATGTACGAAGTATATGACAAATTAAAACGACCGTTTACTTCAAGTTTAGAACAGCACACTGTGAGCTAAAATATAACAGAACGTGTAGAAGCTTGGGTGTTTTCTTTCTATATTTTAGCATCTGAGAGAAAATCACAAGTCCTAAAGCAGCGAGAGACACACGGGGTGAAAGAACACAGAAGCTTTCTGATGTATAATTTGTGTGTGCACTAAGAAAGGTGTGGGGGAAAAGACGTTAGTTCACCAAAATAAAATAATAAAAAT
>JBBPBX010101877.1:0-12125 GCA_038048925.1 Garcialebias charrua
GCCTGCCAAGGTGCAGGCGGTGGCAGAGTTCCCACGTCCTCTGGTGGTTAAAAAGTTGCAGGAGTTTTTAGGCATGGTGAACTTTTACAACAGGTTCATTCCCAATGCAGCCCATCTCCTGCAGCCTCTCTACGAGGCCCTGCGCTCGAGGAAGGCGACTGACACAGTGGTTTGGACCCCAGACCGGATCACTGCTTTTGATGGTGCTAAGTCCGCGTTAGCTAGTGCGGCACTCCTAGCCCATCCAGATTCAGAGGCCCCGATTGCGTTGACAACTGATGCTTCGGATATAGCTGTGGGGGGCGTTGTAGAGCAACGCGTTGGCGACGCATGGCAGCCGTTGGCATTTTTCAGCCGTAAATTGCGGGACTGCGAGCGCAAGTACAGCGTTTTTGACCGCGAGTTGTTGGCGCTATTCTTAGCTACACGGCACTTTCGTTTTTTGCTGGAGGGTCGTTCATTTACGGCTTATGTGGACCACAAACCACTCACGTTTGCAATGTCTAAAGTTTCGGAGCCCTGGTCAGCACGTCAGCAACGGCACTTGGCGGCCATTTCAGAGTTTACAACGGACGTCCGCCATGTGGCTGGAAAATCCAACTCAGTGGCAGACTGTCTGTCACGGGTGCTCGTTTGTCCTGTACTCCTCGGGGTAGATTTTTCTGCCATGGCCGCTGACCAACCGGGAGACGCTGATATAACTGCCCTTCGTGCCGGCGTTTCAGGGCTTAAGCTAGAGGAGGTCAAATTGGGAGAGGGCGGTCCTTTGATCCTGTGTGACGTTTCCACAGGCCGGACACGCCCAGTGGTTCCATCAGGTTGGCGCCGCCGCATTTTTGACTCTGTTCACTCTCTCTCGCACCCAGGTGTGCGCGCGTCTGTGAAACTAGTCAGCGCACGTTTTGTGTGGCCTGGTTTACGCAGAGAGGTGAGGAGTTGGGCAGCGGCTTGCGTGGCTTGTCAGCGTGCCAAGGTGCACCGGCACACTAAGGCACCACTGGAACCATTTCCCATTCCAGCCAGGCGTTTTGACCACGTGCATGTGGACTTAGTTGGTCCCCTGCCCCCATCACGGGGTTTCACACACCTGCTTACAGTGGTCGACCGCACAACCAGGTGGCCGGAGGTCGTTCCTCTTTCTTCCACAACTACCTCCGACGTGGCTGGTGCGTTCCTCTCCACTTGGGTTGCCCGTTTTGGTGTGCCCTCGGACATCACTTCAGACAGAGGTCCCCAGTTTATTTCAGGGCTCTGGTCCGAGATGGCGCGCTCCTTGGGGGTGCAGGTGCATCGCACTACCGCCTACCACCCTCAGGCTAACGGGTTGGTTGAACGTTTCCATCGGTCTCTTAAGGCGGCGTTACGCGCTGCGCTAACAGACGTTGGCTGGGTGGAGCGTTTGCCATGGGTGCTGCTTGGGTTGCGATCAGCTCCTAAGGAGGACCTCAACGCTTCATCAGCCGAGTTGGTTTTTGGTCAGCCTGTACGAATCCCAGGGGAGTTTTTGTTAGACGCTGCCGCTCCACGGTTCCCCGAAGCGGTGGACCCCTATTCGCAGAGCGGTCTTTTGGTTCCGGGTCCTGTGCACCATTGTTTCCCGCAGGCGTTTGTGCCCACTGCACTCCAGTCTGCCCGTTTCGTTTTTGTGCGACGTGACGCCCACCGTTCGCCCCTCCAGCCTCCGTATGACGGGCCGTTTCGAGTGCTCGAAAGAGGCGCGAAAAGTTTTGTTTTAGACATGGGTGGGCGTAGAGAGCTGGTTACAGTGGACCGCCTGAAGCCAGCCTATGTGTTGGCTGATGATGAGGTGTTGCCGGCTCAGGTTCCTAGACGCGGCCGCCCTCCTGCTCGACCCCATCTTCCGTTTTCTCCCCCCAACTGTGTTCCTTCCCCTGTGGCACAAAATGTTGTTCCTGCACGGATGCCAGCCGTTTCTCCGCCCCCGAGTCGACGCAGTCGGTTTGGCAGGTTGATTAGGGCTCCTGTGAGAGACTGATGTTTTGTATTTGCCCTTCTGGGTGTTCGGGGGGGGGCTGTGTGGTGTGTTGGGAGGCATGTGGCCTCATCTCTCTCTCACCCAGTAGGAGGAGCCAGCGAGGTGCTCCCCAGGTTTTACCAGGTGATGAAGAAGAAGTGTTCGTGTGTTCATTCATTCATTCTGTAACTGGTTTTGACGCTCGAAGGATTAAAGGCAACTGCTTGCAGATCAGTTTGTTTCTCCTTCTTCACAGTGCGACCTATACACCGGAAAATACGGTACGTCCAAACTGGTGAATACACTAACGTCTCTTTGGAGCCTGGATTTTATTAGTTTTGCTCCTACATGCTGAAGAAGGCTGAGCAGCACAAAAAACACTCTGCTCTCTGACATTTATTATAACTGTTGTTAGAGCAGAGAAACTCTGGACTGCAGCTGCCTATAGTTGCATGTGCAACTTCACAATTGTGGAGCACCTCCGTCCGTGGGGGAATTCTTCAGAAAATCTCCAATCTGAGACCTGAATTCAGAAACCTTCAGTTTCAGAAAGAACAAAGTTGTCTGTAAACGAAGGACCAAACATTTCACGTCGCGTAAACGGGGCCTCAGACTGGTTGGCTGTCTGTCAAGAGACACATTTCATAGATGGATGATGGGCTGACGTTTATTTTTTAAGGCCATGCCATATACCCAGATTGTGATTGACGTATTGGGCACCTTTGCATTGCATGCATACAAACATGGCGTGCCATTTCTAAAACAGGAATATTTGTAATCATCATAAATTCAGTTTAGATTAGTGTTGAGTGGAACAAATATGCTTTCATTTGTCAAGACATGTTTTATTTTGAAGGGACACGTACTTCCGGTTTTGTAATTAAGTTCACGTGAGGATGTGTATACAGTATAAGGTGACGTGTCAAATAATAAAATTCCTTGGAGTTCATTCCCCCTTGTGGTGAACAAACCAGAACGCTGACTCTTGGTCATTTTATTCCTCCGTGGTAACGGCTTATCTGGACAAATGCACGCTCAGATTCCGCTGAGTGACGCTACCTGCTGACAGGTTATGGGCCCAGCAGAGCCCAGATACAGCCCAACTAAAGCCCAGCTAAAACTCCAGGAAGAGCTCGAAGTAAACCCGGAAAAGCTCTGGACAATGACAACGAGCGCGGGTGAATCTTTGGAGATTGGAGTCAATAAGGACGAGCGTTTTTGGTGAGCGACTACTGAATGCTAACTGGCACCATGAACAAACGCGTCGTCGATTCAAGTAGCCGATGGGCGCGGCTAACCTTCGACGGAGATGAAAGCAATTATGGACTGTGAGAGACGAAAGTTCTGGGACATTTCAAACTTCAAGGTTTGAAAGACACCATCTTGGGGAGAAATATCGACAAAGAAGTACCGGCCAACGACGTAGATGAACCGGCCGACGATGTGGATGAACCGGCCGACGACGTGAGTGTACCGGCTGACACCGATGAAGAAAGCTAAAGAGGACAGTAGGGAACGAGAACACAGAACAATGTATGATGAGGAGATCCATGCTGTATGATGAAGAGATCCATGCTGTATGAGGAGGAGATCCATGCTGTATGAGGAGGAGATCCATGCTGTATGAGGAGGAGATCCATGCTACATGAAGAGCTGAGGTCCCATCAGCCCCAGAACCAGACACAGATGAAGGAGCAGCTGATCCAAGCAGCTGCAGCAGTCTGGGATGAAGGAGCATCAGGCCCAACAGATTTAATAATGACAGACTGTACTACCTCAAAACTGAATGTGAGTATGATGAGTGCAATAAAACTTTTGATTTACAAACATGGCACGAGATATTGGGACACTGCAACCATAGTGACATTTTAAAATTGCAAAATGTAGTTGATGGGCATAAATACGCTTTAATATTCACTGATGATTTTTCCGGTGCAATGTTTGTTTATTTTCTTAAAAATAAGAGCGATACTGTTCACGCAACAGAATTTTTTTTTGGCTGATACAGCACCGAAAATAAAATGTATAAGATCGGATAATGTTACAGAATTCATGTCTAAAGGTTACAAAGAACTGTTAAGTAAAAATGGGATAAAACAAGGGAAACTCGATGCAAAATGCACAAAAGGTATTTTTATAGGGTATGATAATAACAGTCCTGCATATTGGATTTATTTTCCAGAGAACACAAAGGTGCAAAAATGCCGATTGGTTAAATTCTTGACTAAAAATAAGGAAAGAAACCAAACTTATCTAGAATGCAAAAATTTGGAACAGAATGTTATGCATACAAACAGAAATCAAAGGTAAAACAGGGAATCAAAATTGTGAAGTGTGTATACAAGGTAAATCTTTCCAAACCAGAAATAGATGTTTCAACAACAGGACAGGTCAAACACCTTACTTTTCACTAACAGGGAAATAAACTCACTAAAAGAAAATAACACTTTTACCCTAACGACTTTGGAGTGTAAATATTGTGCAGATAACAAGTTACAGATAACAAGTTAAAAATGAATGTATACAGTCTTTATGAACTTTATTAATTAGCTGCCTTCTTTTTTGTGTTTTGTATAGCTTGATAAGCGAAACATGTATAACATTGTCAGAAGATAAGAAAGCAGTAGGGGGGGTCGATGGGTATATGTAAAGAAAATACTGGTGATGGTCAAAAGAAATACAAAGCAAGATTCAGAATGAAAGATATGGGCATACTCAAACATTTTCTTGGCATCCATTTTGAGCATACAGAAAACTATGTAAAAATGTCACAAGAAGAATTTGTAGATAAAATACTTGAGCTGCAATGAAGATATTGAGAAAGTGGAGAATGTAAATAATGTAAATCATGTATTGTTTGATACTGTTTGTTATTGTTTGTTTTTGACTGATGGATTTTGACAAAATGAACGCAAGTAGGGGTGTTGAGTGGAACAAATATGCTTTCATTTGTCAAGACATGTTTTATTTTGAAGGGACACGTACTTCCGGTGTTGTAATTAAGTTCACGTGAGGATGTGTGTATATAAGGTGACGTGTCAAATAATAAAATTCCTTTTAGAAAAGAGTTGTTCATTTATCTACATAAAATTAATATTAAAAGTAGAATATAGGAATAGGAGGCCATGAGCTACACACTCTTGCTCAGTAGGTGGCGGTATGCACCTGAACGCTGTTTGCAATCCGCCATTAAACTAAAAGAAGAAGAAGAAGAAGAATAAAATTCCTTGGAGTTCATTCCCACTTGTGAACAAACCAGAACGCTGACTCTTGGTCATTTTATTCCTCCGTGCGTGGTAACGGCTTATCTGGACAAATGCACGCTCAGATTCCGCTGAGTGACGCTACCTGCTGACAATTAGATTAGGCCGTTTACACGAGAACAATCTCTGGAAACATTGAGTTTTTTCAATGTTTATTGGGGCAAATAAGATCAAAATGTGTTTACATGGATCCGCTGTAGTTTCCATAGCATGCACCATTGCCATAAGAAATAAACTATTGTACTGTTGCATTCAAATCATTGTATTTTGACACAAACTATCATGTGGTGAGTGAGAGCACATTTTCTTGGAGGGGGAAGGTAAGATGAGGTGTGTGTTGGTTGGAGATGTGCACAGAAAAAGAGGGCCCCAAAAAAACAAAATGGAATTCTGTTTACCTGGCAACACTGATGCCAGGCTCTGCTGCACACATCACATATGAGGTTTTTACATTCAAACTACTGTAATCAATATATGAAAGTTCCTTCGGACCTGCAATGTTGTTAGTTTTCTCTTAATGTTGAAAAAGGATGAGTAGCATAAAAAAAACCAGCTCTCTGTCTTTTATTGTAACTGTAAGAATTAATGAGGAGGGCAATATTAATACTGACCTCTTTATCCTTAATTAATCTACTTATTCAGATTGAATAGTAAATTCACGGATTCTGTTCTTTTTCAGTTTACCCAATATTTCTGTGATCTTTATGATGGATAAATACACAAAGCCATTAAGTGACAATGGACATTAACTTAGTTTGGTATGCCAGGCGACACTACCATTTATTTAAAATAAATCAACTAAATTAACACCATTACACTTGATTGACATGATTTCACTTTCTTTCAATTCAAATACGTCAGCACACTTGAATCATAACACAACAGACATAAATATTGGATGTTAACATATTTAGTCTGTGGGCTCTTCAGCTTAAAATAGTTTCCAGCTTAGATAGAGAGGGAAAGATTTAGGAGGAGAAATTTATGGAGGAAGAAAAGTTAAGAGTCAGGGAGTTATCTTGATGTGTTTTAACCAGAAACATGGCAGTTCTCCGGCCGATTAAAGCTACACGTTGGTACCCTTGGCAAAGCATTTGACGACTTGTTACCTCGTGAAGATGGTCAGTCTCCCTCGGTCCAGTTTGGTCAGTTCGTTTACCATTCTCAGCGTCTCCAGACGTGCGCCTTGACTCGAACCGAAAGTAACGGCAGCTCCTGGTGGTGTTTCCAAGATAAGACGTTCCTTAAAGGAATGTCAATAAAAGAGAGCTTTTCACGGCTTGAAATAGATTTATAACAGGCATGTTATAAATCTTTTAACTGAATGACGTGTCCTTAGCGTGTGACTAGACGATCATCAGTTCTTTGGAGAAGACCATAGTTTGAGGCTTACTCCAGCAGACTTCCGGAAAACAGGAAGTCAGAGCTCTTTTAAGGCTAACTTGACCTAGAAAGACGTAGCTCTTTCTGATTCAGTCTGTTAAGCCAGGAGCCACTGAGAGGAGGCATAAGTTAGATTAAAAATGTCAGAAAGGATAAGAAAGTTAGTTTAAGATGCCAGTCTCATGATACAGCAGATTTAGAACTTTCTTAACTCATTACCAACACTGTTGTATGAATAAACAAACGTCATCAGAGCATAACATATGGGACCTATTAATGATAATAGCTTGATTATTAAATAGGACAAAAACAAAAGTCTTTGGGTGTCTAGATTGTCCTGAGCTCAAGCTAAAATGAATGAGATAAAGTGTTCCTTTTATCTTCACATGCAAGTTCGAGAGGAGAGGAGAAATCCTCCATGTACAACATTTTGAATTAAGCAGAGTATTTGATTTATCTGACATTAAAATGTACTGATGCTCTTACAAATAAAATTATTCATTTGATAACATTTGAATTAACAAAATTAAAAGAAGTCTCTGTGACCCGAGATTGCACCTTTGACACAGCAGTGAAACACAGTTTAACTCTCACAGAATAACACAGCTTAAAAGCACACATCATGAAAATGACAAAAGTTATTCTTTTGATCACATCAGCCTAAAATCAAAGATAGAAATAGTCTCTTATTGGTGACTATGTTATCAGATTATAGCTAAATGAATAATTTTGTAGTAAATGTCTTGCTTTACTGAGAGGTCAGTAAAGGTCATCACTGGACAGTTCAAAAACCTTAATTTGACCCTGGGTAGGTCCACTACATCTCCCCCCTTTTGGAAGCCATCGCCAGTCCTTGGGGATGGGGTCCAACACGAAAGGAAACCTTGAACTGTCTTTGATCTTGAAGTAATCCAGCAAGTGGAAAAGAAAAAATCAAAAATTATAATCCCATAAAGTTTTTGGAAATTCCATACTGTTCGGAGGTAATCCCATTGCGAAAAGCTTTTAATCCTTTGGAAAACAAAGTCTGTTAACTCTTGGAAAACAAAGTCTGTGATCCCTTGGAAAGCAAAGTCTTATAATCCACAGCGGTAATTCCACAGCAGTAAATCCACAACGATTAGTTTTGTTGATTGATCAGCAACAATTGTTTTCATAATCAGCATGTAGAGGGGATCCCTCGATTGACGCAGAGGAGGCGACCCTTGGATGAAGGTTGAAGACCAAGCGTTGGAGCTGCAGGTCCCCACATCGAAGGTTGAAGGCTGGTTGGTTTCCAGTCCGTGCCACTCTGGTTCTATGTGTCATGCATTTATGTGGTTTTTAAGGTGGGCTTATGATTGGGATTTTACATTAAGCCTTACCTATATGCACCTGGTATGTAAGCTATCATGGTTTAGATCAGCTACAATTACCAATTAAGGGGTGGATCAAATCTATAAATTAGGTATAGGGATCTGTACCTATAGAATTTTGGAGGGCTTCTGTAACGAAGGCCTCTAATTCCAAACTATTCCTCCATTCATTACTTAGTTTAGGTTAAACTAAAATAAAAATGAAATATAGTTTGATCTAAATGTCTGTTGTCTTTTAGACGAACGACGTAGGATTTGGTATTCCTAATAAATTTTGAAGTCTATGGCGAGACTCATCAAAATGAATAGATAATCTAGAATAGAAACGATCGAATCGGTTCAATTTAGAAATTGTGAGACCAGTGTAGTTTATTGTACCTTGAGTAGCTTTAAACTACATTGACTCTTCGACGATTGAGATTTAACAAAACGAACTGCATGTTGGCATAGTTAAATCCATATCATTCATTAACCAATGTTAATACAAAACCTTTTTGGCTGGGAGTGTTCAGAACCAAACAATATCTCAACTAATGACAACAGTAATGACTAAACAACAAGGAAACAACGTTTCACTGCTTCGACACACTCTTGTCGTCAGATTCCAAAGTGCAACACACAAGAAAAACAGGTCTCAACTTTATGACCGAGGTCAAATTAAATCTCGTGGATTTAAACGGTTGTTAAGGTTAGTTTTTTGTTGTGGGTTTTAGGCTTAGCGTTTCTAAGTTCAAATTGGACAATGCGACTTATAGGGTGGGAAATACGGTAGTTTAAACCTGATTAGTTTATTTACTAACTTGTGTTTGGACGACGACTTAATGTCATGACCTCTATAGTGGTAAGTGGACAATGGACTGTGTTGGTAGTTTAAACCTGATTAGTTTATTTACTAACTTGTGTTTGGACGACCTTATTATCCCATGAAGTCGGTGAGTTTGTGAGATCTTTGTCTTTTGTGGAGTCATTGAACGCCTTGTAAGGTTTGATCTGATTTCGATGTACCCATTTAGCAATTGGCTCTTTGCGGCCTTTGCTGATTTTGATTTCGTAGACGACTGAGGACACTTTGTCTGTTATCAGATGAGGTCCAGTCCACCTGGGCATTAGTTTGCGGGCGAGAGTTCCGGTCTCGGACCCTCCTTTCCCGGTTGCTGGGGCGAACGTATAGTACCAGACTCTGTCTCCCACTTGGAGTTCATTGTGAGAGGCCTTCTGGTCGTAGTACGCCTTACGTCCTTCAGCGGATTTTTCCAGGTTTTTCTGGGCGAAAGCAAAAGTGTTTCTGAGGTGTACATTCAAATCTTTCATGTATTGTTGTGTAGTGTAGGCTGTCGCCATGGCGGCGTCGCCTGGTTGGTACAACAGGTGTAGAGGGAGAGTCATTTGTCGACCGGTCATCATCTCGAAGGGAGAGATGCCAGTTGATGTGTGTGGAGTGGCTCTTATGGCCATGAGGACCAGAGGGAGTTTCACGTCCCAGTCCTTGTGGTTTGCAGCCACGTATTTCTTCAAAATACTCACCACAGTTCTGTTTGCTCTCTCTACTTGGCCTGAAGCCTGTGGGTGGTAGCCGACATGAAAGTTGGCCTTGACGCCTAGCGTCTTCCACAGTTCTTTCATCACTTCACCTGTGAAGTGTGTACCTTGGTCTGAGTTCACCCGAAGGGGAAGTCCAAACCTTGAGAATATATGATTCATTAACAACATAGCAGTGGTTTGTGCTGTGTCGTTAGGAGCTGGTAGGCATTCTACCCATTTGGTGAATGCACAGGTTACCGTGAGAAAATATTTATTTCCTCTAGAGCTCTTAGTGAGTGGTCCAACCCAGTCGATCTGGAGGTCAGACCATGGGAATGCAATGCCTCTGCTTTGCAGTGGTGCTCTGTGAAGTGGTCTGGTTGGCTGAAACTGGCCACAGACCACGCACCCTTCAATGTAGTCCTTGACATCCTTTTTCATTCCAGGCCAATAGGCAATTTGTTTTAATGCCGTCAGCGTGGCTTTATCTCCTTTGTGTCCTGCGGACGGGAGATCATGGGCATGAACTAACATCACCCCCCTTTGGTCATGGGGAACCACGAACACAGGTGAGGACGTTGGTCCATGAGCGAAAGTTAAGATGCCCTTGATTAGTTTTAGCTGTTTGCGCAGCTGATAGAGGACCTTAAGGTCTGGATCGGAATCCAGGTCGTCTTTAGACGGACTATTTTTGTTCGGATCAGTCAGGTACAGTATCATGGAGTTGATAGCAGGATCCGACTTTTGTAGTTGGATGATGTCTGGGTCAGTCAGTGCAGGTCGTACAGAGACTGCGTTGTCAGCAGGTCTGGCTGCGGCCTGGGCACGTGTGACTGCCATAACCCTGACCGTAGGTTGTATTGACAGAGTCTTGATTAACCAGGAGGGGTCGAAGGACCATAGAGGACCTTCGTCGGCTCCTTCTTTGGCTAAGGAATCTGCAATGTCATTGTAATGCTTGTCATCGCCTGGGACTCTAGAATGCCCCGGAACTTTCTTCCAGTAGATCTGTAAGTCATGTGATGTCACCAAGTGATCACACGCTATGAAAAGCTCTTTGTGTTTGACCACTTTTCTGTCGCTTGTTAGGAAACCGTTCTGTTTCCACACAGCGAGGTGACAAGCGAAACTCAAACGAGCATAGTTAGAGTCAGTGCAGATGACTAGCGTCTTGATAGAGCGTTCTACTACCATCTGGAGAGCTATTAGGATTCCTGCAATCTCAGCGTACTGAGAAGTCTGAGATCCTAATTTGTAGCTGAAAGTTATCTGCTCTCGGTCTTGGAGGAGGACCCCTCCAACACCTGCTCTGCAGATCTTGTCGCGGAGGAATGAAGATCCATCCACGTACAACGTTGTCATATCTTTGCAGATATTGTCATCAAAGAAGTGGTGATTCGGGTCTTCAGTTACTGGGGGTTTCACCTCAACCGGCGGCTGGGTGGCTGGTACATCTTGTGTACACTTCTGGCAGATTGCCAAGTCCGTCCCCAGATGAGACTTCTTGTTTTGACCATAACGTATGTCTAGGTTAAAACTTTGAAGCGCCATGAGCCACGTTGCAACACGTGAGTTTGTCACCACACCATCTCTGATGCGTTCACTGTTAAGAAAGGTCACTGGCTGGTGTTGTGTTTCCACAATGATTTTCTGTCCACCAATGTAGCTGGAGAAATGTTTAACTGCCCACACTGTGGTCAGTAAAGCTTTCTCACAGTCTGAGAATCTCAACTCGGGGCCTGCCATCGTTTTGCTGGCATAGGCTACTACACGTTTGTCTCTGTCGTGTATCTGGTACAGACCTGCACTTATGCAATGAGCTGAGAAGCCCACTTCCAAGTAAAACTCTTTGTTGTAGTCTGGGTAGACTAAACAAGGGGCTGACTTGATCCTGTTTATAAGAGCGTCCATTGCCTGTTGCTGTTTGTCAGTCCAAACAAATGGTACGTCTTTTTTAAGGAGTTCAGTCAGTGGTTTCGCAAGGTCCGCATAGTTTTCGATGAACTGGTTCGAGTAGTTACACACGCCCAGAAAACTTTGTAGTTCTTTGAGATTGGTGGGGACTTTGAGATTGTCGAGGCCTTGGGTGCGAGTCAGCTGTGGTTGTACTCCGTCAGGACCTACAAGTAGGCCAACGTAGTCCACTTTGGTTCTGCACCATTGGCATTTTGACAGTGATATCTTAGCACCAGCAGTTGTCAGCTGATTCAGAACGTGGTCGATCTCAGCCAAATGTGAGTCCAGTGTTGGCTGCCTCAAAAGGACATCGTCCACGTAGATCAGTGTTCCACGCTCGTGGGCGTCTGGACATGCTTTGTTCAAGAAGATGTTGAACTCTGCAGGTGAGTTAGCGTAGCCAAAGGGACACCTGTTAAAGGTGTACTGACGGCCACCAAAAGTGAAAGCTAGTTTGTACTGGTCCTCGGCGCGCACAGGGATGGTCCAAAAACCAGAGGCGACGTCGAGGGTCGAGAAGTACTTACCATTGGTGACCTTGGGCAGTTCCTGTTGGAGTTGCGTCATAGGCCATCTGGATAAGGGAACTTGTTTGTTTAGCTTTCGGTAGTCTATAGTGAGTCTCCACTTACCATTTGGTTTTAACACCGGCCATAAAGGCGCAGAGTAAGT
>JBBPBX010101878.1:0-12125 GCA_038048925.1 Garcialebias charrua
GCTCTAAAACATTTGAAGCATCCATTCCTATCAGCATTTCCACATCTGCGTTGATGTTATGAAGCTTGACAGGTTTAAGATGAGGCCATTGATCAATGTCTTGTTGTTGGGGAATGTTCACTGTAGAAACTGGCATGATACTTTGAGTCAAAACATCTGGCAGCTCCATGAAGTCATTTGTTTCCAGATCAGATACTTCCAAACCAGACAAAACTTGTGCATTAACAACTTTATTTTGACTCATTGTTTTCAGCAGAATATTTGTCCTTTTGCCCTTCAAGTTCAGACTTTCTGCCAGGGTTTCTGTACAGAATGTACCCGAACTTCCTGGATCAAGAAATGCATACGTTTGTACAACTTTGTTACTCTTTTGACTTTTGACTTTAACTGCAACAATAGAAAAAACAGCATCATCATCATCATGACCGGCCCCAATATGCCCACATGTCTGAGTGGTTGCAGTTAAAAGGTTGACGTGAGATCTTGTTGTCTGTTGGGTTTGTTCTGAAGAGGCTCCTGGCTTTTTTTGCCCAATGTGAAGAACCCCTGGATGCCTTTGATGACACACGTTGCAATCCAAACGACTCCTGCAGTCTTTGCTTGTGTGACCAACTTTCAGGCAACCAAAACAAATGCCCTTTTCCTTGATGAAAGTCAACTTATCTCGATGCATTTTAGCTTTAAACTGCATACAGTTTTCCAATAGATGATTTCTCTGTGAACAAAACAGGCAGCTGTGAAGAACGGTAGGTTTGTTCTTGTTTTCATTTGAGTGAGTTCCGGCTTCTGGAATTATGCTGACGTTAGTGGCAAAACTGCTTCCCCTTTTCCTTTGCTTGCTGGAACTTGAAACTTTAGAGTAGCTCCCAGTTGATGGGTCTTGGATGTTGCCAAACACTGGATCTGAAGCTATTTTTACTTCTTTTATTATAAAAGCAACCAGATCG
The DNA here is from genome assembly GCA_038048925.1 of Garcialebias charrua. NCBI lineage: Eukaryota > Metazoa > Chordata > Actinopteri > Cyprinodontiformes > Rivulidae > Garcialebias > Garcialebias charrua. The sequence continues at coordinate 948 of JBBPBX010101878.1, forward strand.
GTGAACAATGCTCTGTGACCATTTTGCTCCTGTAGCTCATAAGCAATAACTCTCCATTTTTCCCTCAGTTTATATGGGAGTTTCATTATAATCATTCTCATGTTTGAGGGTAAATCCAATTCTTTCAGGTAAACAATCTGTTGTGTTAGATTTGAACATCCTTGAAGGAAAAGAGAGAATGACTGAAGACCTTTTACATCATCACCTTTGATAGGCATCCAACTCATAATTTTTTCCATATAGGCAGAAGCAAGTTTATTTTCACTTCCAAAATGTTCTTCAAGAAGATCTTTAGCCTTGGAATAACCTTTATTGGGAGGTAAGTGCTGACAACTATGCGCCAGGTCTTTAGGCTGCCCTCTAGTGAACTGCTTTTAAAGTGCGACTAAACCCAAAATTAACTTTTTTTTAGCTGATAAACTCCCTAGAATGTGTTTAAAATATTATCTAGCACTATGGCTGTGTTTATTTTCACATAATTGTGCATATCTGTGTAAATTGGCAATATTTGGCAATATTTGGTCTAAAACTGTGTTTACGGTAGTCCTTTGGGTTGAACAGATGTTATTGCACCTTAATTTTCATATTGGTCAGGACTGTTCACTCTGATGTGTCTTGTACACTCTGATGTCACAAAGGTGGTTCAAGCAGAGCCAATCCCCTGCAGAGATGAGAAGTGCATACCTTATATGGAAGTGCTGCATTTCACTCCTGACAAGCGGTTTTATTTTTCTTTTCATTTTCATTTTTTTAGGCCTTTGGTTTTGGATGGAATGGGTGGAATAGATAAATACATCTACATGTTTATTCTTTGTTGTTGCTTGGTGTATGTTGTTGGCTAGAGGTTTAATTTGTTTTAGGTTGTTGCAGGTGGAGGCGTGAACAAAAGCACAACTCTACCTCCACCCCTCCTTGTCTCTCGACACGCCCATTTTCAGGGAGATTTTGGAAGGAGGAGTTACCGATCCACAGGGGTTTAGTCGCACTTTAAGAAGTGCAGGCAGTCACTGCAGTTGTCAGTTTTGGCTTCCACTCCGTTCTCAAAGGCATTCATAAATGATTTGTATTGGAGAGGGTCACCGTCAAATACAGGGATGTTTCTGGATGATAGAACAGACGACAAGTTTTGTTTTACAAGTATGGTAGTGATATCATTTTGTCTTTGTAAGATGTTCACAATATCATTCTGACAGTTCTCAGTGAACGAGGGGGGGTGTAAATTGCGTCTGCTGTGTTGCTTGAGTCGAAGAATCAAATTTTACTCTCGTGCGATCTGTTTGAAGTTGTTGCTGCCTTTGTTTAGGTCTGACGACAGGACAGTTAGAAGAATTTGCTCTTTCTCTTGGAACAAACTCATCGACAGAAGGATTTAGCAGAGGTGTGTCCTTTACTTGGGCTCTTTCAAAATAAGAGTTCATTCCATCGGATAGTTTAGAGCCAGCAACTGAATTTAATTTAAAAACATTCCAGTCTAGCATTAGTTGCTGCCAACTCCGTTTCAAAGTCAAATTTTTCCTTTTCTTGTCTTAGTTTTTCCTTTTCTTGTCTTAGTTTTTCCTTTTCTTGTCTTAGGTTTTCCTCTTGAGCTTCGATCAGATGTTTTTTGTTCATTGCAATGAATCTCTCCATAAACGCTGCCTTTTCAGCTGCAGCTTTAATGCGAGCAGAAGAAGTAGATGAAGCCCGAGACTGTTGTGAAGATGTTTTTGAACGTGGCTTTACACTTGAAATATTAGAGACACTGTCTTCAGGATTTATTTCGTCCAGATCTCCAACAACTTGATCATCACCAACATTCATTTCTTGTTCATTATATGGATCTCCTGCTTCATGCAACCAGGCCTTTACATTGTCCTTAAATTCAGAGAATGCCATCACCTTAGACTGAAAATACACCATTTGCCTTTTCACTTCTTCTTCTGATAATGGCAAACTTAAGAGGGATTCATGTAAATCGGTTGCATCTTGATAGCACTTAATAAACTCGACAAAGTCAGAAGACACCTTTTTAACATTTTCTTGTGACGTCATTAATGCAGAGATTTTCTTGATCCATTTTGAAGCTTGCTTGCACTTTAAACTTCGTTTTTCTTGACATGTTTTTGTATAAAACTCCAAGCCCTTTGGTGTAAATTTGACGGTTCTTTTATCTGGCACCTTAGTGTCATCCTCTTGTTTGCTCTTTACATCAGACATTTTTGTGTCATCCTCTTGTTTGCTCTTAACATCAGACATTTTGTGGTCTTTTCTTTGAATTGTTTCACAAAGTCCAAAGCTGCACAGCACATTGAGAGTCCATGGCATAAAGCACAAACACACCTCTTCTTTAAAGATGTTGACTTGAGTGGGCAAACATTTCCAGGATGGGCGTCGGCACACGTCTGGATCCAATTATGCATCAATTTGTTGTATCAAACTCATTTTTTCAGTCTTTGCAGTGAAATAATGTTAAACTCCAATAGTTTCACCGTTTTCCTTTACGGTTTAAACAATATTGTCACATAAAAGCTTTGATGAATGAGTGATGTTGGCTTTCCAGGCCTGATGCAGCAAGTTACTTGATTTCTTCAAAAAACAATAACTTTTGTGATGGTAATCCTTGAGATCCGTGAATCCTTCATGTCAATTGATGAGGGATAAATCCTTTTAATCCACAGGCAGGTTCCTTACTTGATCCATGGGGAAGGTTTTTACTTTTGTAGTGGCAATTGTTTGCCTCACCAAACATCCAATGGTTTCCATCAAGCCACTACTAAGGCACTGGGGTCAAGTTTCTCAACGCAGGCAAAATGATGGTTCAAGGTCCAAACTTGTTGATTGTTCTTGATTTATTTTCTCTTGTTCAACAAACAATTACAAGCTTCAAACATTTCTTCTCCCTTGCCATCCCTCTTGCTCTGGTAAAAACCATAGGCCCCAAACCCAAATGCATCATGGTCCTCTCTCTCTCTCTCTCTCTCTCTCTCTCTCTCTCTCAGATGGCGTTTAATGGCGGTTGGCAAACAACGATTAGGTGCATTACCGCCACCTACCGGAATGGAGTACGGACCAGACGGCGCAGAACACAACACAAAACACACAGGCGACCCAGAACACCACAACCACCAACAACCCAAAACCCACACAAAGTACCCTAAAGTGCCGAAACAGAAACTAGCAAAAAACAGACAAAACAAAGCAACCAGGAACACCTGGTCACAGCGAAGACATGGGCAGAGACACCTCACACCCAGACGCACCCTCACCCCGACTCAATTGCATCATGGTCCTCACCAGGCACTTCCACTTATAGAAAATTGGACCAACCCACATTACCTCCTGTCAATCAAACAAATATATAAACTAAACAAATTACTAACAAATAAACTTATTCTAAACAATTGGTTAATCAAAAAATACTTATTTAAAATGAAACAAAACAAAGTAAGCCAATTACAAACTAAATTCAAAGACCCGACAAGAAATAGACAAATAGCTCCTACAGCTACTATTCAGCTGTTTTAAGGTAATTATTGAACAACTGGCATTCACACATGCATTTTTGCAGGAAATGCAATTTCTCTAGTTGAGGTTGGTATTTGCTGCTGAATTGTAACATTTCCCATAGTCCAAGACTGACCTAATTAATCCAGTATAAATGGCTGTGATTGAATTTCTACAAGCTCCCCACTAGCTAAACACCTCATTATGTTTAACACTTTCCTACATTTATCTATTATTTTCTTATTGTGTGCGCCCCATGGCATTCTTTGATCAAACCACAACCTAAGAAATTTAAATTGTTTAACTATTTCCAACTCCTGAACATATAATCTTAGCTTGATTTTCTCATCAACTCTTTTCCTTGTAAAAAAAAACAAAAAACAACAACATTATTTTATCTAAAAAAGCTAAGTCTGGTCCTCTGGACATTCAAAAAATAAAACAAAACAAAGCAAAAAAAAATGTAGAAACGTTTCGTCTTTCGTCCGAAAGACTTCCTCAGTCTGAGTTGCTTGTATTCAGCTCAGTCTTATAAATAGCACCCTCTCACAGTGTTACACAACCAGTTGGCTGATGACAGCCTGAAACCAGCTGCTCACATGATCAAGGAGGGCCATCAGCCTAACAATGGATCATTAGCACCCTGATGGTTGTTTGCTATTCACAGAGGGCTGAGTGATACTAGCAATAACAGCATTGTAAGAGGGAGACAGTTGAACCCGGAGGCCTCCACCCCTGTTTAATGATGGACGGTTTCTTTTCACAAAGATGGCCTCCTTTACTCCTCTCTCAAACCATCGTTCCTCTCTATCAAGGATGTGAACATCTTCATCCTTGAAAGAGTGACCGCTGGCCTGGAGATGAGTGTAGACCGCAGAGTCCTGACCTGATGATGTTGATCTTCTGTGCTGGGCCATCCTTTTGGCCAGTGGCTGTTTAGTTTCCCCGATATAAGACTGATATAAGACTGACAAGCTTTCTCTGCTCGGTGTACCTGACGCCACCTGCAGGTGGATCACTGACTTCCTGACAGACCGGAGTCAGCGCGTGCGGCTGGGGAAAGCTGTCTCGGACACTCAGACCATAAGCACAGGTTCACCACAAGGATGTGTTCTTTCCCCTCTGCTCTTCTCCCTGTACACCAACTGCTGCACCTCCAGCCATGACTCCGTAAAACTTATTAAGTTTGCGGACGACACCACCCTCATCGGGCTCATCTCGGATGATGATGAGTCTGCGTACAGGAGAGAGGTGGGCCGGCTGGTGACCTGGTGCAGCAACAACAACCTGGAGCTCAACGCCCAGAAGACAGTGGAGATGATTGTGGACTTCAGGAAAGACAGAGCCCCTCTGCCCCCCATCACCTTTAACAACACCCCCATCATCATTGGGGACTGCTACCGGTTCCTCGGCACCACCATCACCCAGGACCTCAAGTGGGAGCCAACCATCAGCTCCCTCATCAAAAAGGCTCAGCAGAGGATGTACTTCCTGCGACAGCTGAGGAAGGCCAAGCTGCCGGCCAAGCTGATGGTGCAGTTCTACACGGCCATCATCGAGTCCATTCTCAGCGCGTCCATCACAGTGTGGTACGCAGGGGCCACTGTCAGGGACAGACACAGACTGCAGCGCATTGTGCGCTCTGCTGAGAAGGTAATCGGCTGTAGTCTCCCATCTCTCCATGACCTGTACGTCTCCAGGACTGTGAGGCGAGCAGGTCGGATCACAGCTGACCCTTCTCACCCTGCATACGGTCTGTTCGAACCACTCCCCTCAGGCAGGAGGCTTCGGTCAATTGGGACCAGAACCTCCCGCCATAAAAACAGTTTCTTCCCCTCTGCTGTCAGACTCTTGAACACTCATAACCATACTACCTCATAACTTGCCTTGGTCGCTGTATTTTGTATTTGTTCTTTGTATTTTGATTGGGAATCACTGTATCACTGTATTTTGATTGCACCACTCTAATTGCGCTGTTTCTTAGTAGTTTTTGTTCACTGAATATTGTATTGATTGTATTGATGTTTTATGGTTTATGTTTTTTGTGTCTTATGTTTTTATATTTTATGCACCGTTATGCCGAAGCAAATTCCTAGTCTGTGAATCCTGTTCATTGACAATGGCGATAATAAACTGAATCTGAATCTGAATCACAGCCCTCCTGACACTGAACAGCATACACAATATTACTCTGTTTGTGCCGGGGGACTGGATCTTTGGGATGAACCAGTCTGTGCCGTAATGTATTTTGGGGTTTAAAAGCCACTGGGACGTTGTGTTTAGAGAATAAACGTCTCAATGTCTCTGAAACTCCCGCAACATACGGAATGACCACTGGTCTGGGTCTGGGTTCCTTCTTTTCACCTGATGGCTGGCTGGAGTCCTGTTTGGGTTTCTTCTCTGCTTTCAGGAAGGCCCAGTTAGGATATCCACATTTCCCTAGAGCCTGTTTTGTGTGTGATTTCTCCTTCTGTCTGGCTCCTAAGTTAGTGGGGACGCTGTCTGCTCTGTGATACAGAGTCCTGATGACTCCTAACTTGTGCTCCAGAGGGTGATGGGAGTCGAACTGTAAATACTGGTCTGTGTGGGTGGGTTTGCGGTACACATCAGTTTGCAAATTTCCTCTATCAGAAACTGAGACCTCACAGTCCAAGAAAGCCAACCTGCCATTTTTTACATCTTCTCGTGTGAACTTGATATATTTATCCACAGAGTTGATGTGATCAGTGAAATGTTGGACTTCCTGAGATTTAATTTTAACCCAGGTGTCATCAACATACCTGAACCAATGACTTGGTGGTCTCCCTGAAAAGGACGTCAAGGCTTTCTTTTCTACCTCCTCCATGTACAGGTTGGCAACAATAGGAGAAACTGGCGACCCCATAGCACACCCATGTTTCTGCCTATAATATTGCTCCCCATATGTGAAGTAGGTTGACTGCAGGCACAGTTTCAAGAGTTGACACAGTTGCTCTGTGGAAAGTGTGGTCCTGCTGTTCAGAGTGGTGTCTGATTTTAACCTTAAACAGACCACCTCTACTGCCTCATCAACAGGAATGCACGTAAAGAGTGATGTGACATCAAAAGAGACCATTGTTTCATCAGTCTCCATGATGACACCCTTCACCTTCTCCACAAAGTCCATGGTGTTCTGTATGTGGTGTTCTGAGCTGCCAACTAAAGGGATGAGTACAGATGCCAGATATTTGGAAACATTGTAAGTGACCGAGTTAATCATGCTAACAATTGGTCTTAAAGGTACACCTTGTTTGTGGATTTTGGGTAAACCATACAGACTGGGCGTGGCCTCCCCTGGGTACAGTCTGTGGTACAGAATACTGTCAATAGCCTTGTCCTGCTTCAAAATTTTCAGGCAATCTATCAACTTCTTCTTGTAACCACTTCCTGGATCTCTTTTCAGCGGTTCATAAGTGGTTATACATATGTAAAACAGTTGTGAATACCTTGATTATAGAGCACTTGTGTATTAATCATATACAGTAGTGTATTCGTTTCAAATGAGATTAACATATAGAACTTCTAAACGTGTGTATTTCCCTTCAACACTCACCGGTCTCACAGTTTATGTAGTTCTTGTCAGTTGATCTGTTGAGAGTCGCTGCGTAAGTGACCTCCACAACCTGGACGTGTTCGTTTCTCTCTTCCTGTTCGGCGACGTCCACACTAGAAGAGGGATTCAGGCCCCGTCATAGGACTCCTAAACCCAAACCCGATGAAACAGAGAGATGGGAACGACGGGGTGAGCTGCGTTCTGTTTTAAAGTTCTGGCAGAACCACAGACTGACGGTTACTGGAACTGATTCTGAGAAAACAGCTGTTCACTGGAGAAAGTTTTAGCTTTAGAAGCAAAATTCAAATATTTTTGAGGCTAGCTAACTCTGAAATTAAAGTAAAATGTCCGAAGTTGCAGTTCAAAAGCCTTAAACCTGTCTTGGTGTAACTTGGAAGCAGCTTATAAATTTTAATTAATTCAGAATAATTTAATGAGCAAACACAAACCTTCATTATTCAACTGGGGTTAGGAGCATAAGGCCTCAAGCCCTTACCTTTCTTGTTGGTATCTGCTGACCAGGGGATTTGGTTCAAGCATCAAGATCCAGCTGCAGGGCGGTGCTCCTCTGTGTTGAACCAAACAAACTAAAATGGTGGCAATGATGGGAAACCTTCACCACAAGGCATCCTGGGAGAAATCAAAGGGCCAATGAAAGGGCCTCCAACCAACAGTGGGGGTTGTGATTGCCCACCCTCAACTGTCACAGTGTTCAATCAAACCACCAGAACAACAAGGTTTTGCTTCTGGGGGGATAAACAGGAGTTAATTGAAGCCATTTTCTGGCACCAGAGTTTAACTGAGAGAAGTACTGTGGGAGAAAAGAGGGCCCTAAACCCTCTATTAATCATCTAACTAACAGAAGTGTACAATTTTTTATAACAACACAGAAATAGAGATTTGGTGATAAATAATAACAACCAAGTTTGTACTATGCAACCTCTTAACAGGCGCGGGCCCGCCCGCGGTACCGTTTGAGCCTAATTTGCAGGTGTTAGATCGTGATTTCCCAAATATGGAAGCCTTGGAAGTTCTGACGCTGTAAAACTCTTCCATAGGCTCTCTGCTTTTGATTGACACCAATTTTGACCAACTGAGTGAAACTTTTCAGTTTCTACAGCCAATCAAATCCCACAGACCCACCAAGCAAAAATCCACCCTCCCCCTGTTCCCCCACGTGGGGGTCTTGGCCAATCAAATGAGAGCTCATTCTGACATCACAGAATTGTAGCCAATGATATTGCCGTTGTATAGACATGTGACATGCCATGGTTTGAGTCACATGAAGTGGTCTAAAACTCACTGCGTCACAGAATCAGTCAGCTGCTGCGCGGAGCGTCAAACGGTGAGCGCTTCTTTGTTGACTTTACAGCATGCCTCTTCTGACTTTTATCACTCTTTAGCCATGGATAAATGCCATGGAAACATGAAATAAAAGCTTTAGAACTTGATTTTCAAGGAAAAAGTGTTTCTTTTCTGACAAAGGTGCCGTTTCTCCTGTGTGTGCCTTTGTGTGTGTGGGGTGTGTGTGTGGAGGATTAGAAGCACAGACTCCCTGTGGAGTCATTGTTGGGCCATTGTTGGGCAATTGTGAAGCTTTGCGTGTTATCTGTGTGCTATCTGTGGGTGTTGGGGCTGCAGGCAGCTGACCTGTGGGGGAGATCTTCTCTTGTGATTTACAGTATACAGGTAGTCCCCGAGCAACGAGTGGCCTGCTGACATGTTACTTTATTTCTATCAGCTTGAGAGTAAATATATGAATGGAACAGATGTAAGCTTTCAATAGACAGTCATTCTGAAGTATGTTGAAGTATTCAGAAGTATTCAGACATTTGAAGTTGGTATAATACAGGTGTTACCCATGATGGTACAGTTTGGGTATGTTTGGATTTACTGAATTCCGCCTGAACATGCACATACAAAAACAGGCACAAAATCCTCAATTTTTATGCTATTGACTTCAAATTTGAAACTGTATTAGTAAATACTTCAGTCTTTGGGCTCATATGAAATTCAAATCAACATGTTATTGTATCAGTGTGCAGGTGCTTGACAAATATAAATATTTTCAGGCGAGGCAAGAAAAACGCTTTATTTCTGTGTGCTCTCACTTCAATGAATACAAAATAATAACAGATACAACAAATTTGACTGCTGAAACAAAAAATTCAAAGTGATATCTTTACAAAGACACCATCCAATTGCTTGTACTCCATAGGGTTCAAGAACAGCTTCTAATTTAATTTGGGTATGTCTTTTTTAGGCGTTTTTCGGAATTTTGAGGTGAATGCTATTTTAAATTAAATCACACCAAACATGTTTTTTCACATTAAATGTCCAGAGTGAACGTTCAGACAACATTCAGACAACATTAGAAGTGCACTTCAAAACAAAAATAGAGATTTGGTGGTAATAATTAATGACCATTAAAGTTTTAAAGATTAAAAAACTAATTAAATAAAATTATGCCACTTGTTTTTTTTTCTCACAGTAAGCAAACATTCAGAAAATGTCAGAAGTGTGCACTTTCATATCAAGACAAAAATAAAGATTTGGTGACAATAACCATAGGTTTTAAACATGTAAAAAAACTGATTAAATGATCATAGCAAACACTTGTTTTTCACAGCAATTAATAGTTTACAGTGCCATCAGAAGGGCAAACTTTTTATAACAAGACAAAAATAGAGATCTGGTGACAATTAACAACCATGTAATTATGGTTATAGATAAAGAACCCATATGAGTGGGGGTCTTGTACGTGGGCCCATTGCTCTGTTGAAGATATAAAGACTGATTAAAGAAGTCACAGCAAACATGATTGTCATGTCAAGTGAATGTTCATAGTGAACGTTCAGACAATGTTCAGACAATGTCAGAAGTGCACACTTTTTGTAACAAAACAAAAATAGAGATTTGGTCATAAATTATAACAACCATTAAAGTGTCAAAGATGTAAGAAATAAGTGAATGAAATTACACCAATTTTTTTTTCTTACAGTGAGTGAACGTTCAGAGTTAACGTTCAGGAAACGTTCAGACAACGTTAAGATAATGTTCAGACAATGTTCAGAAAATGTTCAGACAATGTTCAGGCAATGTTCAGACAATGTTCAGACAATGTTCAGACAATGTTCAGACAATGTTCAGACAATGTTCACACAATGTTCAGATAATGTTCAAGCAATATTCAGACAATGTTCAGACAATGTCAGAAGTGCACACTTTTTGTAACAAAACAAAAATAGAGATTTGGTCATAAATTATAACAACCATTAAAGTGTCAAAGATGTAAGAGCTAATTGAATGAAATTACACCAATTTTTTTTCGTACAGTGAGTGAAGGTTCAGCGTTAACGTTCAGCGTTAACGTTCAGGCAAAGTTCAGACAAGGTTGGGTCCTGAACATTCGACATTCGACCTTTAGACGACGTTCACTGAACGTCATCTGAACATTTGCTTGCTAGCTGGGAGGCAGCTGGACAAGACTACATGACACCACACTGTCTGAAGAAGTGAATGATGCCCATCAAACTGCCTGATGCCCTCCGCCCACGGGGCGCACAAAAAGCTCTCCCCAAGAAGAAAAAATGGACATTAAATAAAAACTCCCCCAGATAAAATGAACTTATGCCACAAACAAATCCCCCAGGAACAGGAAGAACTTGTTCTGAAAACTGGACACTCCCTCCCCTGGGCAGACGCTGAACTTGCCCTTACCCTCCCACACCAGAAGAAGATGGATGCTGTGGAGAAGAATGTTTGATCTATTTCATTTTTTAAGTTCAAACCGGTTGTTTTCGCTTTCCTGGGCAATAGTTGATATCACAGAAGTTTCAAACCAACTGAAGGCTTATTTTATTTTTGTGCCCATAAAGGGCTATTTTGTTATTTGTTTGAGAATTATTTCCCACATCTTTGAAAGTGTTTAAGTTCTATTTAATTGTTTAACACAACAAATTAGATTGGTTCTTTTTATTTGCTTAAAACAAATTAGATTGGTTCTTTTTTGTTAAGACAAATTAGATTGGTTCTTTTTATTTTAAAACAAATTAAATAGCTTATTTCTTTTATTTGTTTAACACAAATAGATTAGTTCTTTATATATATATATATATATATAT
>JBBPBX010101879.1:0-12125 GCA_038048925.1 Garcialebias charrua
CTCTATTTCCGGTCCTTTTAGACCTCTCTGTACCAACAGCACCACATGCTGACAAAAAACAAGAATTACAACCATAGGTGAAATTAAAGCAAAACATGGTTTTTAAAATACATTTGACATGTACCCATTTTTCACCTGGTTACATATATTTCTTTTTTACTTCCAAGGCTCTGACATGTTAAATAAATTTTAAACTAATGTTTTGTTATAATTTATAAAACAAGACAAAAAAATCAGTGATATTGCTCTTTACAATCCGTACAACTTGAGTTGTTTGATAGCCTGGCCCTCGCCTGCCTGCACAGCTCCGCTCAATTCTCATTTCCCTTCACTTCACAGTCTGGGACTTCCCCCATCCACAAGGATTTCTCCGGTAGATTTTTGTTCGGACCAATCAGAGAACAGAAGGCGGAGTTTTGAACGACGTCGACTGACGTCGTCATTCAAAATGGCTGCCGCCACGAAGGAATTTTCAATAAAACAAGGTAAAAAACTATTATTTCTCTGCTGAGAAAAATATATTTCTTAGCTGACGTTATATCAGAAGTGTTCCTGAGCAATCAGAGAGCAGAAGGCGGAGTTTTGAACGATGTCGACTGACGTCGTCATTCAAAATGGCTGCCGCCACGAAGGAATTTTCATCAAAACAAGGTAAAAAACTATTATTTCTCTGCTGATAAAAAATATATTTCTTAGCTGACGTTATATCAGAAGTGTTCCTGAGCTTAACAGTTCCTAAATCAATTCACGAAATGGTCAAATCTGCTGGATTTAAATAGTTTCGGTTTGACATTTTCCAAACAGCCTCGGGTGCGCTACGAAAATAAATGATAAAAAATCGAATTTTATCTCAAATGTTTTATCTAGGCCAACAGTCAGTAAATTAGAGCCATATAATTACACACTGGTGGCAGAAAAAATATCCACCGAGTGGTTTCTGAGCAATTTATCTGATAGCCTGGACCTCGCCAGGCTAAACTAACAAAACTCCGCCTTCTGTTCTCTGATTGGTCCATTCAAAAATCTCCAGGAGAAATCATTTTCAATGGGAGGAATGCCAGACCCTAGTCTGAAGCGAAGTGAAGGACAGGGTGTGGTTTTAACCAGGCTAGTTGTTTGATGCTCCTCTTGTTTTTTTGTTTGATCAGGTTTTCAGTAATTATAGGTTGATGATCTGTATTTATCTACTGTGCACAGGACACACACACATCCAGATCCTGCCAGACCGAATGTGACAGCAAATCGGTTGGGACTATGTACAAAGGCCAAATGCGAAGCAAAGGAACAGCAACTACACAACAACAGACTGCAGACGTAGGAAATCAGTGTATGCTCCTGACTCCAGCCCCAGAAGATGAGTGCAGTGATGGCTCTGATAGTGACCAGGAACAGGAAACTGATGAGGACGACCCAGACTGGACACCTGATGCAGACGAATCTGAAGATGAGGACTTGTAAGTTTATATTATATGCAATATGTAAAAGTCCTGTCACATTATAACATGTCATAATACTGAAGAAAAAATTGTACAGTAGGTTACTAAAGATGAGTGCGCCTAAAATGTAATAACTTGCAGTTATTTGCAGCCTCTTTTGGACAAATATATACATCTGGTTGATGATTAGAGCAAATACAGTAGTGCGCAATTTCTTCAAAATAACAACTTTGCAGAAGTTGTTTAACACATTGTGAAAGAAGCTTCATTATTATATTACTGTATTATCAAATTACCGGTTCTCCCACAAGCTATATTACTAGTAAGCTTTTTAGACAGGAATATAATAGATCTTTCTAAAAAAGCTAAGTCTGGTCCTCTGGACATTCAAAAACAAACAAAGCTGTTGTTTTTTGAATGTCAAGAGGACCAGACTTAGCTTCTTTAGATTTTTCTACCTGGATTATTGAGCATGTGAACAATAACAGCTGATATATTCCAGTGATTCAGCACACAATTAGCAAAACAGCAAATTTTACTCTAAATGAGGCTCTACACTTGTTTTGTTAAATTGTCATTTAGAATAGAAAAAACAGTTTAAAAAGTTTTGAAAAATGTGACTGGGTCTATAGTCGTAGTTGTTAGCATGTTGGTTATTTCCACAGCACTAATAAATCTAATTTGTAAAACAATGTTTTAATGTTGCAGTGACCTTCAAGAGCTGGTGGATTCAAGCCCATCGACCGAGCGGAAGTTCATGGTGTTTGAGAGTTGTTTGAGGACCTTGTTTGCTGTATGTGCTGTCTGTTCTGGAGCCTGCACAGTGACACTCAAACAGATCATGGGTACGTTGGTTGCTGTAAGCAGTATCTGCAAGAGAACCAATGACCATACCAGAGTGTGGTACAGCCAGCCTGTCCACAACCACATGCCAGTAGGCAATCTAATGATTGCAGCAGCAACCATGTTTAGTGGCTGTTCACCAATAATGGCCCTGAACCTATTTCGGCATCTGAATGTTGGAATCTACAGTTTAAAAACATATTTCAACATTCAACGCTCCTACCTAATCCCTGCCATCCAAAGACTTTGGACCACCAAGCAGCTGGCAATGATACTGGAGAGAAAGGGGAATCCACTCAGACTGGGTGGAGATGCTCGCTGCTGCTCACCTGGACATACTGCCAAGTATGGCAGCTACTCCCTGATGGATCTGAGGACAGGTGAAGTTCTCACCACCCATCTAGTACAGGTAATTTGTTTTCTGTATTAAAGGTGGTTGTACAACAGTGTATAAGAAAAAGTAGACATGTACGCATTTTGGCTTTTTATAATATGCAATTGCACTTTCGCTATGTGTCTTTCAGTGCAATGAAGTCAAGAACAGTGTAGCGATGGAACTGGAGGGTCTGAAACGGGGGCTGAGCTTCATGGAGCAGCATGGTCTTGCTGTGTCAGAACTCACCACAGACAGGCATGTTCAGGTCCGCAAATGGCTGCGGATGGAAAAGCCCAACACAAAACACTGGTTTGATGTTTGGCACATTGCTAAAGGTGAGTTTTGTTGTGTTATTGAATGTCTTTAATTAGCAATTTCGTTCTCCAATGACATTCATCTCGGAATTGTATAAAGCTATAGACAGACTTCAGTAGTTCATAGTGCCAGTAATGTGATACAACTATGTTCAGTGACATTGCATTATTGTAAGGTTACTATTTGAGTATAACATAACAGAATGTTACAAATGAATGACTTTTTGCAGGTGTATTCAGGAAGCTAACTGCAAGTGCCAAAAAACCAAAGTGCAGTGCGGTGGGGCTGTGGGCACGATCCATCTCCAACCATTTATATTGGACTGCAGCAACCAGTGGTGGGAATGCAGACATGGCCGTGCAGAAATGGACCTCTGTGGCTCGTCACGTTATTAACATTCATGACGGCCATGGTGATCTTTTTCCTAGATGTCAGCATGGAGCCATTCAGAAACAGTGGGTGGAGAAAGGTGGGTATATGCACAAAATGTTTGTGTAGTTGTGGGCTACTAGACTTAGGTTATGAGAACAACAGATGCCAGTGGGTGCTTCAGTGTTTTATACGAGTGAATTTTGATGCCAATTTCGGCGCAGCACCATGTACAGAGAGTTGTTAGTCTACAATTGATTATCAGGAAAAGCTTGTGGTGATGTTTTAAAAGATCCAAAACCTCTGGATGTTACATTGTGTTGACAGGCAGCAGAGCCCAAAAAACAATCGAGGAAGTTGTCCTGAGCTCGAGGCTGCTGAAAGATGTCCGCCAGCTGTCCCCTGCAGAGTAGACATCATGCCTGGAATTGTTTTCATAATGTTGTCTGCTTTTTTGCAAGCAAACATGGACATTTTTTTCCCCCATCAATGGAAGCAAGGTACGCTCAGTATTTGCTCAGCCAATTTTAAATTAGACCAGGAGTTGAAAGTGCATCAGTGTCATAGTAATACAGCACCAACATAACTTGTACTTCTCCAAAAAAATTGGAAAACTTTATTTCACTTTACGCTTATAAAATAAATTTTGTGGTTTCAGTGTTAGCCTATTTTAATAACATGACTTTTGTGCTGTGCTTGCAGAGTTATTTTGGCAGCACTCCACTTTAATGAGAATGTAGCGAAGGACCAGGCCAGAAAAAAGGATGGTGACCTGCAGTGGAAGGTTTCCTATCCAAAATATAAGAATGGTGGTGCTGTGGTGAAGCCAGTCAAGGAGTCCGTCACATATGGTGAGATCACTTATGGATAACTTCCAGTTATTCTAAACAAACATCAGAGCTTGCACACGTTGCTGCATATACAATTACGATGGAAACTGATTTGAAAATGTATCACTGTATCCTGCTCTCAGAAATACTTTTAAACAGTTAATCACATTTTGTTAGGTTTCGTTTGCTTTTTGATTTTATTTCACCATTTACGTCTCTTTAGACAAATCTGTTGAGCATTTTGTTGTCCTGTCATTCCAGACTATGCCAGACAGCTGATGGAGGTTGTGTGGCAGATGCGGCAGGAGTTCCCCTCTTATGAAGACAGTCTGGTCCCAGAAACTCCGGTTCCACCCGTCACCTCTACCATGGAGAAGATTTCTAAGACTGAAGCGATCGCTGCCCACAAGTCACGTTTCAACACAACCTAACTGATGTGACATTATCAATTAAAAATAAATCTGTTGATCAATATTTCATTTCATTGAATTTCACTACTGCATGAGAAGGTCATTTTGTGACTAAATCTAGGAATATCTACCATTACATGTGGTGAAAGAGTTTTTCTGTTTCTGGAAAAGTAAGGTTAGCAAGGTCTTATATAATAACTAAAAATGTGAAAAGCATTTTCAACAGAGGCAGTAATAGTCAGTTATTATATACATTTATTGAGATTTTTACATTTCACAACAGATTTAGACACATCATGGGTACTTGAAACCACAGTACTCTTGCGAAGGAAATGCATTTCTGATCTTGGAGACAGCACAGGCAGGGTGAATTCTTCTGTCATGTCTGCGTAGAATGAAATAGATGAATCTGCTCAACCTTCTGTAAGCTGTAGATCCTGGGAACACACAGTTACATATATTGTAAAGAAAGTAATGATGGGAAATGTAATGCAATTAAAGAAAATCTGTATCACAAAAATTTACTGCATACTGCTGAACAGGAAAAATAGAAATAAATAAATCCATAAAACTAAGGTTTTTCCTCTAAGATAATCAAATATGCTTCATTTACACAAAAAACAGACTGCTAAAAAGTAAAGTGTTAAAATTATGATCTGGTCAGCTTTGATTTAACAAACTGAAATTTGTCAGTATAATTTCTCAGAAATAACTGACTTACTCATGACGTGGTTCATTGTCCCCGATTGGACCTTCATCCTGCAGGTATTCATAGAAGGACATCTCCAACACCCATCTGTTCAGGCAGTTGACTTCGAATCCTTCATGGTGTGTGATGCAGCTTACATCTTCTTCCTGCAGCCTGAAGGAGAAGGCATGTATTTCCTGGCAGCAGATGCTCTCCCGCTGTGTCTGCATAGGGAAACAGTGCCCACATGTACACCTGAAACAGAAATAAAGCAGTAGTTAGCTACCTACATACATTTATATTGTAAACAAAAAACATTTCATCACATCAAACTGAGAATTAAGTTACATTTGGTCATAATTACCTCAACACCCTTTTTGCATTGCTGATTTCTAAAGAAAATAAAACAATGTCTTACTTAGATCCTCCTAAAATGCTTTTGTACGTTATTCTAATTAGGCTATTTTTTTCTACTAAACACTTTGAGACTTAACCTTCAGTTTGATGTGATGGGTCACAGATAAACACAGAACCCCTGTGCCTCGACACGAAGTGAAGCTATTAGCTGCCGCATGCTAACGTTAGCATGCGGCGCTAGCATGCGGTGGCTAACGCACGGCTATTCGTATATCCAGGATAGAAATGCCCATTAATGCACTAAATCACCAAACTGTTTTTGAGAATCTAAAGTGATATGGGGGGGGGAATTCAATTCATACCATTCCACGTTGCCAACTCTGTCATTGGGCTCGTTGTGTTGTAGGCCATGATCCTCCTCAGAATCTGAAGTATTTACATCAAAATTCTGAGATCCAGCTGTCGGTTCAGGTTCAAACTGATATGGTTGTATATCCATTACCCCCACTAGGTGTTCCTGCATTTCTTCTAATTCAAAAAAGTCTTCTACTTCCATTTTAAATGACACACAGAAGGACAGCAATGATGGGTTTGTAGCTTCAGTGTTATTGTAAGATAGCAAAGGAGGTCTTAATTGCGTCATAAAAGTGCGACCAGAAAATTACTACAGAAATCACTGCACTTCGGCATGTAGCAGGAAAAATGTAAAAAACTTTCTTTAAGCTACTGACTTGAAAAAAGCATACTAAGTATGTTTATGTGTGTTGTTTACTATATGAAATTCTTGTTATATCGATTTTTTCAGATTTGATTACATTTCTCCTTTAAAACTGCTAGCTACCGGTTAAATTTGACAAACACCGCTGCGTTGCTATTTTTCCCCCATCACATTTCAAGTGAATGATAAATCCAACCACAGTGCATACCTGTCAAGTTTTGGATTTAAAAAAAGGGGACATTTTCTGCCGGGTACTCCGAGCCATCCCACTAGCCCAACCAAAGTCCAGGACCCCTTACATTTTAAGACAGGTTTACAAGAGATCTAAAATAACTACCTATCAGCCACTTACAAACCAGTTATGTGATCACAATCTGATAGGCCTACCTTTGTTAACATTGAAAGGCTGTGAACATTCTTACATATGTAGTTCCTTTAATAGAACCTAAATGAAAACACCAAAGAGAATTGAAGCACATTTATTTAATATATTTTCAATTTATATACACATGGATTGTCTTTAAGTGAAACATTTACATGTTCTTTTAATGTCTTGTGTTCACTCATGTGGCTCTCGTCATTCACTGACTTATTGTACAGATTTGTTGCAGACTTTGCATCCTTTAACACTTTTTTGGAAGGAGTGTATTTGTGGGCTGGGCCAGAGTGGTTGATTTTACATGAGAGTAAAGCACAAACAGTGCTGTTGTCTAATGACATCCTATTCTCTGTAACAATCTTTCTCACCATACTAAACACCCTTTCAGAACTGGCATTGCTGTGGGGAATGCACAGTAAAGCCTTCATTAGTCTTGGCAGCTCACTGAACCTCACGTCCTTCCCTACCAGGCCCCAGAATCTGTCAATTTTCTCTTCTTGTGGAAGTTGCTTGCTATCTGTCATCTGGTAGTCAACGAGTTCTTCTCTCAGCCTATCCTCACTCAAGCTCAACTGAGGAAACAGGGCCCCTAGCCTTTCCACTGTAAAGGAAAACAAGTGTTTGACTAAACAATGCTGAAGTAAACCTTGCAATATTTCATTAATTCATTCATTCTGTCAATAGGGAACTGACTAACATCTACCCTACCTGTTCCTGGAGAAATGTTGAGGCGAGCAGCAGGGTCCAGCACTTTCAGGTCCCTCAGGAGTGGATGGTCGAGAGGAAAGGAGGAGAACATCTTCTGAACCACTGCTTCATAGAATCTTCTCACAGATCTAGAACATCATAAGAGGAAAATGGCAGCCTATAATCTCAAAGATTATATCATAATTGTGTAACTGCTAGATAATATACTCACTGAAATATTTTTTTCTTAGCTGACACAGGAAGCTCTGNACTGGTGGAGAGTGAGAATGCAGCTTTTAAAGGGTGCAGAGCAGGTGAACTAGATGGCTGAACAGGTGAGTGGAATCATTGCTGATTGCTGGGAGGCGTGGCATGGAGTGCAGGCTTGAGCTGGAGGATGGGTGATAGGCATTACAAAGCAGGGGAAGATAAACTATGACAAAAGGGGCTGAAAACAATAACAGGAGGGAGTGAGTATGAAGGTAGGGCCAATGGGAGGTTGGTCAGCGGGGCCGCTGATCATGACACAGGATCCTCCTGATCAGCCTGCACATCTCCTCTTCAAGTCTGTGAATTTGTACTCCCTCTGACTGCAGAAAATACAATTTATCACAACAAAACAGTAACATAAATATAATATTATAATAATTAATTAATTAATTAGTATTATTCACTCATTAATGCAGTATCATTGACACACACCTGGAAATAAATATTAAATTCAGATAAAGGCTTAAGGGCAGCACTCAGGAACATGAAGTAGGTCTTCACAACTGGATCAGACAGATGGCTTGCCAGATCACGCACTTTGGCACTCCTCTCTACATCCTCATGACTGTTGAAGTAGGCCTACAGTACAGAGGGACACAGACTGGCAATTCAAGTGTAAAATGAAAAAATAGTAAAGTGCGTACATATCTGGTGGATCCTTACCTGCAATGCATCCCACTGGTTCAACATTCTTTGGATGCAGGTTAAAAGACTCAGCCATCTGGTGCTGCAGTACCTGAGGAGCTTTAGGTGATCTGAATCAGTGAAATCTACAAACTCTTTGTAGATTTCACATCTTTTGGCACTAAAAGACAGAAAAATTATTGCAAGAATATCAACTGTCTAGAATGGCCAGGCCTATTTAATTTATGTGTATTTACCTTTTATCAAAGTGGGTGTATATCCCCACCAGGATTTCTTCCACTGGTACCTGGGCTGCTCTGATGCCACAACCAGTGGCTGTACCAGGTGGCAGATACAACCAAGGTCCTGGATGTGGGGCTGGCTGGTCTTCAGTCTGCTGATGACAGAGTTGTGTCTGCCTTTCATGACACTCGCATTATCTGAGTTAAAAGCTATCAGGTTCTCCCAGGGAATGCCTCTTTTTCTATTGAAAACAGGAAAAAAAATACCATTAAATGTCTCAGACAAAACCTAAGATTATAATTAAATGCAAACGTATTACACATATCAATAACACTGAGCAGTTCCCCTACCTTAGTGCTTCACTCAATTTTTCAAATAGATTTTCTGCATTTCCTACATTGCATACAGGCATCTCAATGAATCTTGTAGCGACCTGCAGAGTGGCTTCATCATACACTCTGGCCAGGATGACGAATTGTTTGTCTGTTTTTCTGTTGTTTGATTCGTCGCACATAAGTGAAAATGGTTGAGATCGACATGTTTTGGTCAACTCGTCATTTAGCTCTGCTGCTATGGCTCCTGTTGAGTAAGTGCCCAGTAATTAGCTAACACAGTTACCCTACATTGTATAAGGAACATTATCAAATAAGCATACACAATATACCTTACTTTTGATGAGTTGTGTAGCCTTGGTTTTTCCTGCTGAGTATCTTCGTGCGATTGCAGAGTCTGGGAACATCTCAGCTACACATTTGTTGAAGTCATCACAGAAGCTAAAAGCAATGTTGTTTTTCGCGCACAGCATTGCCATTTTAACCTCCGCATTTATGACCTGGTCTGCCTCTGTGGCATTTCTAGTCACAAATGAGGACATCGCCTGGGCATGTTTTTGTGCCTCTAGCCCGCGTTTGTGCTTCACGGATTTTTCATGTTGACGGACATCGTTTCTTCCTCCATGAGAGACACTAAAATCGCAGTTACAGACCTTACAAAACGCGTAATTCGGCCCCATCCTACTCTTCTTCTTCTTTAGGAAATTAAATTTGCTGTCCCATTTTTCTAGATATTTACATAAAGTCTTAACTTTTTTTGGCCGGGACACCTTCTCTCTCGTTCTCCATCTCTGACTCTGATGTGTTTTTCCGGGTTTTGTTCCCGCTGCCAGCAGTAGCCTCGTGAGAACTGCCACCGAGGCTACTGCAGGTGGCAGTTCTCGCGAGGCTAGGGACAGAGGCGCTGGATTATTATTATTATTTTTTTTTAATAATATTATAATACGGGAAATTTCCGGGAAAATAATAATTCGGGATGACGACGGGAAAGAGGGGTAAAATACGGTAGTTTCCCGGCCAAAACGAGAGACTTGCCAGGTTTGCATCAAGGCATTGTCCGTACAAAGCAGAGACTGCGTGAACTTTTCTGGTGGCCAGGACTGGATCAATTTGTACATTATGTCATTGTTTCCTGTGTTAATTGCCAGTTCAGTGATAAGGTTGCAATAACTAATACTGCTCCACTTACTCCTGTTGAATTTCCTAGCAAACCATGGGAAAAAGTTGCAATAGACATTACAGGTCCGTTTGAAAATGCTAAATGGGACTGCCGTTATGCTATTGTGCTAACAGACTACTACAGCAAATGGCCTGAGGTTGCATTCGCTCCTACTGTTACTACAGACGTAATACTGAGTTTCCTAACAACTGTGTTCAGTCGAGAGGGTAATCCAATGTATCTTGTTTCAGATAATGGTACTCAGTTTACTTCGCATGCGTTTAGTACTTTTCTGAGAGAGAGAGAGAGAGAGAGAGAGAGAGAGAGAGAGAGAGAGAGAGATACAGCACTTAAAGTCAAGTGTATATTATCCTAAAGCAAATGGTGCTGTGGAAAGGTTTAACAGAGTGCTTAAAGACTGCATACAAACAGCTGAAAGAAGTCACAGCTCATGGAAGGAAGCTGTCACTGAATTCCTTCACAACTACCGAGCTACTCCTCATGCAACCACCGGAGTGACTCCATTTGAACTACTGAGGAACAGAAAGATGCGTACCAAGTTAAACATACTCCCAGTAGAACTGAAGAGCAAAAGCCAAGCTCAAATACAACAGAGGGTGAAACAAAAGCAAAACAAAATGAAGGAATATACTGACAAGAAAATGAGAGCTAAAGTACCAACATTCAACGTGGGTGACACGGTTCGTGTTCGCAGACCGGATCACGTTTCCAAAGGATCTTCCAGATTTACAGAACCACGTACTGTAATAAAGAAAGTTGGTCCAAATACTTTCTTACTGAGTGATGGGCGCAAGTGGAATGCTTCAAAACTTGCACTCTTCCCAAAACAAATCCTACGTGCTTCAGAACAAAATGATGATACTACTCGATACATATGCACTGCCAGGAAACACTGATGAACCACTTGCTGTGTTGAGAAGAAGTCAAAGAGATAGAAATGCACCAAGATGGTTGTCAGGTTTTGTAAGTTAGAGTGAAAAAAAAAGTAAACTATTCCTGTTCATACTGTTCTGTAAGACAAGTAAATTTACTACTGTTCATACTGTAATGCAAAGGGTTAAAAGGGTAAACGTTCATATTACTGTTGGCTTACAGAAATAATAATTTGATTACTTTGATTTTCTGCTGTCAAGTACATTGTACAAAATTACATGTAAGTAATTGTTTCAGGAAAAGGGAAATGTTATGTCCTGCAATTCCATAAGACTGACAGCAGGGGGACCTCCGAGTAGGGAGAGAACAGGATGTGGAGAGGAGAGAAGAAGAAGTTGAGAAGTGTTGAAAAAAGCATGGTGTTCGTAACGGAGCTACGTCTGCAGTGGTCTGATTCTACTCTTACATATTAACAACACCACAACAGTATCTTTGATTCCAAAATTAAACCTCTAACTGCCCTCATATCCATACCTCCATTTTTGAAGTAGTGCAGGTGCTAATTTTAAAGCTTAAGTTTTAGCATGAGGCAGTTGTCATTTTGCTCAAATTGCCGAGATATATTGTAACTAGATACATGACCGGAACCTAAAAGCTGAAGCATCAAGAATGAGCAACCCACTACTAAGCTGGCTGTTGTACAATGTCTAAACCCCACCTATCCATGTAAATGAATGCAACATTTTTGTTATGCATTTCTTCCAATGCCAAGGAGCCAAGGGGTGGAAGAAAAAAAAACATTAGACCCCGACACACACACCCCTGCCCCCAGATGTGCTGTTGATGTGTGTTGTTGTAAAGTGAAAATAAAAAAGGGAAAGAGAAGGAGCAAAGGCTGGCATAATGCCAGTTTCCCCTCCACCCCAACTCCAACCCAAGCCCTTACTGTCTAAATGCATCATTGTAAGTGAGCACAGGAGGCAAGAGTGGTGTCATCCACCACCCATAACCATAGTGCCCACCCCAAGTTCCTATATGTGAATATTATGAGGATGTTTATGAGTGAATGTCTAAGGTGTATAATAAAATTGAGTCCCAGGTGGTTCTGAACAACAGAAATGTAAAAATGTTGCAGTACACCCAAGCCTCAAAATCCTTACATGTATTAATTTTTAAAATTAAGACGGCGGAGGTG
>JBBPBX010101880.1:0-12125 GCA_038048925.1 Garcialebias charrua
GAGTATGTACATTTTACATGTAACATATATACAGATAAGCAGCACATTAGCATGAAGCACCGCAGATGACGCACCTCACTGCCCGCGTTATTTATTTTTCTTTTAGAGTTAAGTCTGCTACTAGGAAGCATCGATGCAATCCCTGAAGTGTACTTGAAATGTTGTCTATATTTCTGTATAAAAGTTCTTTAAACGACTTTGTGAAGAAGGTTGGATTATTATTGTTGTAGTGATACAACCTTGACCTCAGAAACACGTCTCTGATCGCTCTCAGTAATGAACTTTTTGGGAGTTATTCCTGAAGGGACAATAATACTTTTATTACTTTTAATTTGAATCAAACATCATAAATTAAGTCATCCAGAGACGTCTTTTAATTTGTGTTAATTCAAATGTCATCAGTGAATAACTTGTGTTATTTGTATAAGCATTAGTGCATTTAATGTTTGATAGTCAAAGACTGGTTAATTCAAACTGTTTAACTCAAGTTGGAAATCCAATGTTATTTCAAAATGATGGGTACTTCTTCATATGATGAATCAAATGGTGAAAGGGAATTAATATGTCAGACTGAACTTCCCAGTTTGTTAGAAGTTAGAACACAGTTTTAATCAGTTGTTTTATGAAGCTGGCTCCAGTCAATCTGTTTTTCTCTCTTCATTCTAAACAACTTCTTCTCTGTTCTAAAAACTGATATCCGAGTGACCTTCATTCCACTGGTTCGTTTGGACCAATGGGGAAAGAACAAGTCACTGATCACAAATCCTTGCTCTTAAAAGTTCTAAGCTTTTGCTGGAACTGGGGGAGTCTGCTGAGGTCCTCAAGCCATGATGAGGTTACCCAAAGAGCTGAATGAACGCCGTCACACGCTAAGGACACGTCATTCAGTTAAAAGATTTATAACATGCCTGTTATAAATCTATTTCCAGCCGTGAAAAGCTTCACTTTATTGACATTCCTTTAAGGAACGTCTTATCTTGGAAACAACACCAGGAGCTGCAGTTACTTCGGTTCGAGTCTTGGCACACGTCTGGAGACGCTGAGAATGGTAAACGAACTGACCAAACTGGACCGAGGGAGATTGACCATCTTCACGAGGTAACAAGTCGTCATATGCTTTACCAAGGGTACCAACGTGTAGACGAGATCGGCCGGAGAGCTGCCATGTTTCTGGTTAAAACACTTCAAGATAATAACTCTCCTCATCCTCCATCTTCTCTTCCTCCTCCATTTTTTCTTCACTGAAACTTTCTTACTTTAAGTAACTAAACTTTAAGTTATTGTGCCAGCAGAGATATAAGTTATTAACACCCATAACTTGTTCTGTTGTTCCTATGAAATTACGGACGCGTTTCATCTATGCTGAAGTTAATGATAGGAAAAATGATCAACCAATCATGTACATAATGTGTGATGTAATTTATTGATTATGTTAAATAAATGGACCAGTCCTGCTGTTCCAACATAAGTTTGACGTTTCCGGTGAATTACATCTGCTCAAAGTATAGAATTATTTGATATTAAGCTGAAAAAGAGAGAACTCGTTTAATTAATGATGTATTTTTGTGTCAGTCTAAACCCTGCCAATTTATACATCTAAAATATAGGTAAGTCATTAAACTGACCTCATCCTATATTATTACACTAGCTGGAGATTTCTTAATGCAGCCTTCGTTGTGATACACCTTCATAAAGATGTAAGAAACAGTGTAAGCATCACACACAAAAATACACCAATCTTTTATCCTTCTCATCAGTGCAAGGAAACTTACAAGAAGTCGTCTGTATTCTGCTTAAGCTCTACTCGTCATTACTTGCGCGCGCTTATATTGTTTTTACCGCTGAATAAACATCAGCCTGTCTGTCGCTTTCAACCACACCTGAACGTAACATCCGCCTTGACGTAACATGCGTGGAAGGGGGTCGTGAAGGGACGAACTACCTACCACTTGTATTAATTTTTGCTTTCACTCGGACAGAAAAACAAGCCCAAAGCGACTTAACATTCAAAACAACCCACGACTCAACAATTTTTTAAGCGATTGCAGAAAAAAACACGCCCAAAGTCACATATAAGAAGCGGACTTGTCAACTATGGCTTACTCCAAAGTGGAACAAACCAGTTCTGTTGGTGCTAAGATGGTCTCTTTGGCACGCCCCCCTCCTCCGGTGCCGGCCCTCTCTCTCATTGACAGTCATGTCAAACTGGTTCAAAACCAACAAAGTCCATGCTCAATGATGAAGCCTTCTGGATGGAAGGTGAAACATTTCAGCACTAAAAAAAATTAGAAACTGTCCAGATGACCTGATTGAAAATTGTTGGATTGTACACCTGGATTACTGAGCGTGGACTTTGTTGATTATATTTTATTGTTGTCTGTACTTTGTATGTTGTCTGCCTAAAATAGGTCTTTCTTGTAAACGAGTCCTCGTGACTCAATGAGACTAACCTGTATAAATAAGGGTTGAATTACTGAATGAAAGAGGCAGAACTCTGCAGCAACGTCCAGTTGAAATGAGGTTGCAGTGCTTGAATGCTCCTCCATAGATTTTTACAGAGGCTCTAAAGCATCACTGAGTGAGCTAATATTTAAATCAAAAGTGTAGAGAAAAAGGAAAAATACAAAAACATTAAGGCATTATTTTATGATATAGTAATGAGATCAGAAAATGCATTTATAAAGGGGTTTCAATGTGATCAGTTCTTCCCCTTAGGAACACTAGAGTGTAGTAACGTTAACGCGAGGTTACCGGAATATTTGAACAATAAATATAATTTTTTAAATGTTAGGAATATTTTTGGGCTTCATCAGGAACAAGCATGTCGACTAACAACACACACAAAAAACACAGACATAAATAAATGTGTGGCTTATTTCCCCCCCTAGCCCCCCCATGAGACCTTTCAAGGGTTAAGGCTGAAATATAGCTGAGCGTCCTCCCTTACGCCACTCTACGCGCGCATTTTGTGCGCATGTGTTTTGCTGATATACTTCAGAAACTATCAGCTTTCAAACGCTCGCGTTCTCCTTGTTGTAATATGAGCAGCTGCACACGGAGGGGACTCAACTGAGCTCGCTGATTGGTCACTTGCTGACACGCCTACTGAAATGATTGACAGCTTTCAGTCAGCTCGTGTAGCTCGCTGAAGACCGCTGCGGTGTTCAGATGCGGTGTTTCTACTATATATGTTATAAAAAGAGGAGAGCACTGGCTCTCCTCAGGGATGTGTGCTGAGCCCTCTTCTGTTCACTCTGCTCACATATGATTGTATAGCCACACATCCAGGCTGTCATATTGTTAAGTTTGCAGATGATACAGCTGTGGTGGGATGCATCACAGATAATGATGAATCCAGCTACAGACAGGAGGTGGAACATCTGGAGAGCTGGTGCAAAGAGAACAACCTTCACATGAATGTGAAGAAGACGAAGGAGATGATTGTGGACTTCAGAAGGAACAAACACACCCACACCCCACTGTATATAGGTGGATCTGCGGTGGAGGTGGTCTCCAGCTACAAATACCTGGGTGTACACTTGAATGATAACCTCAGCTGGAGCAACAACACCACCAGCCTGATCAAGAAAGGTCATCAGAGACTCTACTTCCTCAGACGGCTGAGACGAGCCGGTCTGAGAAGCCCAGTCCTCACCTCGTTCTACAGGTGTGCAGTGGAGAGCGTCCTGTGCTCCAGCATCAACGTGTGGCATGGAGGCTGCACAGTTGCAGAGAGAAAAGCTCTGCAGAGAGTGGTGAAGGCTGCACAGAAGTCTGTGGGAGTCAGTCTCCCCACCATCACAGACATTTACACCTCCAGATGCAGAAAAAGAGCCACCTGCATCATGAAAGACCTCACTCACCCAGCACACTCACTCTTTGCACCACTCCCCTCGGGACGGAGGTTGAGGAGCATCAAATGTAGAACCACTAGACTGAGAAACAGCTTCTACCCTGAGGCTGTCAGACTCATGAATAAATAAATAATAAGAATAAACACTGCAAAATGTCACATCATACTGATACTGTACTGATCTGTTTCTTGTTGCTGCGTTCATCTGTGACCATCTGCTCATGTTCGTGCTGCTGTTTATAATGATGTTTTTCTACTACATTAGGGCTTAGTGTATTACTAGCTGATGTGATGTCTCTCTTAGTTAATCCTAGATGTTATTATTGTATTTCTCTTGCATTTGTTGTTGGATGTAACTGGGACCCTGTGTACATAATCTCGTTTTCAACACATGTACTACATGCGGTGCAAATGACAATAAATTCTCTCTGACTCTGACTCTGACTCTGACTCTGACTCTGAAAAAGTTCTCTCAGAAATAAAAATAATAACAGGGAGTGCTTTTCCTGCAGCACACAGCCCACCAGGGATATTTAAAAGATCGCGCACCCAGGTAGGACCTGAATTCATTCATTTCAATCATCGAGTGAACGGAGGAAGAAGTGATTACTTGACTTTAGGCAAAAAAACAAAAGAAAAGGCCCGATCAGCGATAAAGAAGGGGAATTTATTTCATTTGTGTAACATACAAAACAGTCCAGCGCCGGGGAAGTTTATGTTCAGACACCGCGCATCGCGTATGCGTATGTAAAAAAAAAAACTTTTGCGCGTACGTGCCCTGAGGGGCTACGCGGGCCTACGCTTTTGCCACAGCGTACGTACGTTGTGTATAGGCGTATCGTGAGAACGCTCAAGTATATCTCGGCCTTTAACTTCAGAAGTAAAATTAAATCAAGACCAACACAGACATTTGGATATTTATTTTTCTTTTAGAGTTAAGTCTGCTACCAGGAAGCATCGATGCAATCCCTGAAGTGTACTGTACTTGAAATGTTGTTTATATTTCTGTATAAAAGTTCTTTAAACGACTTTGTGAAGAAGGTTGGATTATTTTAGTGGTCTGTGCTTCTGTTTTCCTATTGGACCAAAGTGTGTCACGTGTCCTGGAAGTAGTCAGGAGAGGGCTCAGCACACGTGCAAAGGGAGGAACTTAGTCCTAGTGTGAGCCTTTTGTTTTTATCCCTCCTAAAAGAGTGATTTTAGATTTGGAAAGAACCATTTTTTTACTTCCTGTGGGGATCGAAGTGGGAGAAGCTGAGACGAGACGTCATGAAGAAAACCAAAAGGAAAGGAGGGAAAGCAGTTCCTGACCTCCATCTCCTGGGAAGCCACTACACAAGCCTGCACTTTAAATATGCAACTGACCCATCCAGATACGTTTAGTTTAGTTTATTCATTCATTTTGTAATAAAAAACAAAACAATACAACGTTATACAACAAATAAATATACAACACATAAATAAAATGAAGGGTGGCAGTAAGAAGAAAAAAAATCTCATTTTAACTGCCCCCTCTTACAATCCATCAAATCAAACAACAATCTACTTTAATTAATAAAAAATAAGAAATAATTCACCAAAAACATTGAACTACAAAGCAACATACATAACAGTATTTCATTTATACCTTTGCAATTGTCCATTTTTAATCATTTTCTTAAATGTAATCATTGTTGTTGCATTTTTTACTTCAGTCTCCAAGCCATTCCATAAGCCAATTCCTTGAATTGAGGTTGACCGACCCTTTAAACTGGTTCTATATTATGGTTTAATAAATATTTCTATTCCCTTAAGATTATAACAACTTCGCCGTTTAACAAAACGCATTTGGATATTTACAGGCAGTTGATTTTTATGAGCTCTATACATAACTAATAAAATATTATAATCCACCAAGTCCTGGAACTTCAATAATTTCAATTGATCAAATAAGGTGTTAGAAAGGTGACAATAATGTTTTCCAGTGATTATTCTAACAGCTCTTTTTTGTAGCAAAAAAAATAAGGCTCTGTAAATGTTTTACAAGCTTTCCCCCAAACAACAATGCAATAAATCAAATGTGGAACAATAATTGTATTATACAACAAATACTGTACAGAGCTCTGTCATTCAACAAATACCTGACTCTGTATAATACAGCAATGGATTTAGCCATCTTTGTCCTACAGAATTTATGTGATTCTTCCACGTCAATTTATCATCAATAATAACACCCCAAAACTTCACTTCATTAACACGACAGATTTCAGCACCATCAATCTTAAATGGAACTTTACCAGATTCCTTTTTTAACTGAATATCATATACTGGGTTTTATCAAAATTCAACGATAATTTATTTACCTGTAGTTTAAACCAATTTTGTATTTTAACAAATTCTGTCGTCATCAACTCAAACATCTGTTCAATATCTTTACCCAAACAAAAAAATGTGGTATCATCAGCAAATAATATGCACCTAAGGAGTACTGACATGTTAAAACAACTATACAATGACTAGATTCTGGATGGGTTCTTACCTGAGGAAATTAAACTTAATATCCAAAGATCTTAGAGTACCTGTATCTTTTCACCTGTCAGACCCATATAGCCGTATACAGAAATTTTTAAATTACTTTAACTTAGAAAAGGAAGATACAAGATTCTAACTAACCATCGTGCGCTGATCTCTCTTGTGCAGGAGCGACAACCAGTGAGCAACATACCGGGTTTCACAGGCAGTGATCCCACTAGAGTGTGGGAAAATGTAAATCACCCTGCTCTGCACAACAGACTCATAGACCTGTGTTGGATGGTGGCTCATGTGATCCTCTCAGTCAGAGCCGTCATGCACTCCCGGGGAATGGCAGCAACCTCAAGATGTCCCCGACCTGGCTGTGGCGCACCGGAGTCCCCAGACATTTGCTTTGAGAGTTTAGTGCTGCCGTATACCAGTGGGCAACAGTCGACTCCTCACAATAGACCTTTTACCAGTTGACGTCATCGCGCATGCGCACTCGCATTTTTCCAGTATTTTCTCAAAGTCGGGGGGTGCGTGTTTAGTGTTTTCATTACTGACAACGCTCGCGGTGGGGAAATAAGACTTTTATTGTGTTTATAATTGTTCCAGGCTGTTCTGTTTTCCGATATGTATATATTTAATAAACCCTTGAGGCTACACAAGCATGCGTGACACGACTTCGTCTTAACAGGTAACCTTTATTACGGTCCGACCCGCAACACAATACAACACAAAGGTTCCTACCAACAGCCTGATACTACATCCCCCTTTCTGAATAGGATTTGTTGTGAGGGTCTACAAACATAATTGCACTAATACTTTCCTAAAGCAGAATGTGCTAGAACTCTAACTTATTATCACTGTTATTCATTTCTGATACACCAACAGTGCACAAACTCAAATCTCTTTACAGTCACAGTTCAGCCTAAGAACCCAGATGTATATAAATCTCAGAACAGTAATCTCTGTAACATTTAACTTTAACTAAGAGGGAGGGGTGGACTACCCAAATCCTCTAACTGAGTGTGGGGATTATTCTGCCCCATGCAGGAAACTCACTCAGTTCCTATGAACAAATATAATCATCCAGATAAGCTGGAGGTCTCCTATTTCTCAGTGAAACTCGACTCTCAGGTGGTGGAGTCTGATGGCTAGCCTCCTGCTGGTCTTCATCTGGATCAGGTGTGTGTGTGTAATTGTCAATGTTTTCTTCATGTACTGTCTCATGTGGAACAGCAGAAGTTTCAGTTGCTCTAGGAGTGTGTGAAAGGTGGTAGTTATTCCTTCTCAGCAAGCCTCTGGGTGTCTCGACAATGTAGGATCGAGGTGGACCTGCTCCAGACACTACTCTTCCTCTTGTTTGCAGATCTGTCACCCACACCTCCTCACCTGGATGTAGAGTTGACATGTTGTGAGCCCGGTGCCTCCGGTTGTAGTTTTGTCTTTGTTTCTGTCTATAATTGTCCTCTGCAGTCCTCAGTTTTTCCATATCAACATTCTTTGGTGTTAGTTGCGACTGAGTAACAGGAACAGTTGTCCTTATCCTCCTTCCCATGAGAAGCTCAGTCGGACTGAATCCATTTGCCAATGGAGCGGAACGGTAGGCCATGAGAGCGAGATACGGATCCTTCGACTTTTTAAGGAGAGTCTTGATGGTTCTGACAGCTCTCTCAGCCTCGCCGTTGCTCTGAGGAAAATTTGGGCTGGAGGTTTCATGGCTGAAACCCCATTCTTGTGCAAATCTTCTGAAGGAATCTGAAGCAAACTGTGGCCCGTTATCAGATCGGAGACATTCTGGTATGCCATGCCGTGCAAAGATGGACTTACAGTGTTCAATCACTCCTTCAGATGTTGTGGAGGTAAGTTTTGCAACTTCAAAAAATCTGGAGAAATAATCCACAACAATCAAATATTGTTTTTCCTTAAACTGGAAAAGATCAGCTCCCACCATGGCCCATGGTCTTTGTGGGAATTCAGTGGGCAGTAGTGGCTCTTTGTGTTTTGTTCTCTCCCGACAGCATGTGTCGCAGGTCTCCAACAGCTTAATCAGCTCGCTGCTGAGACCCGGCCACCACACTGAATGTTTGGCCCTTTCTCTGCATTTAGTTATTCCCAAGTGACCCTCATGTAGTTTCAAATGTCCTTTCTGAGAGAAGCAGGAATCATTATTCTGCTACCATAAAGAAGCAGATCATTCTGAACAGTAAGTTCACCTGAGAATGGCAGATAAGGCTGAACACTTTTCTTAGTAGAGTATCTGGCCATCCTTCTACACAGAACTTTTGCAGCTGTTTGAGTATGCTGTCGTCGTCCTGATGTTTTTGGATTTCTCTCAGTCATGGTTCCGTGGCAGGTAAAGATGCAACGACTGAGTCAACATACAAGTTGACCTCCTCTTCTTGCAGACCTCCTGACTCGCTGGAGATTGGAGCTCTGGACAAAACGTCAGCTGTAGCAATATTTTTGCCAGCCACATGGGAAATACTGTAAGAATATCTCATTAGTCGCATTCGTAGTCGCTGTATGCGAGGAGGAAGATCGTTTAGACCCTTCGACCCCAGCAACGGGACTAATGGTTTATGGTCAGTTTCAATGTGGAAACTCTTCCCGATCAGAAACTCTGCAAACCTCTCACAGGCCCACGTTGAAGCGAGAGCCTCTTTCTCAATCTGAGCATACCTCTGCTCCGTGTCGCTGAGAGACCGTGATGCATATGCCACTGGCTTCCACTCTGTGTCAGTGTGTTTCTGAAGTAAAACTGCACCGAGTCCATACGATGATGCATCCGCTGACACACGTGTCTCTGCATTCGGGTCGTACAATGCTAGTCCTGGTGGTGTTGTCAGATCAGTTTTAATAGCGTCGAAAGCTTGTTGCTGCGGTGAACCCCACGACCACATGTTTGACGTCTTCAGAAGATCTCTCAAGGGTCTGGTTTTTTCTGCTAGGTGGGGAAGGAACTTCCCAAGATGGTTCACCATACCCAGAAAGCGTCTCACCTCACTTATGTTTCTGGGCTCCTCCATGGCTCTGATAGCGCTGACTTTATCCGGGTCTGGACTGACCCCTGATGCATCGATGACTTGTCCCAAGAACTTTATTCTGCGTTTAGAAAACTCACATTTGTCATTTAGTGTTACATTCGCCTCCTGGAGTCGAAACAGTGCCTTCCTCAGTCTTTCATCGTGCTCCTGCTGTGTCGTCCCCCAGATGAGGACATCATCCATCTGACAAAGGACTCCATCCAGGCCCTCCAGAATCCGTGACATGCGTTTCTGGAAGTGCTCGGGTGCTGATGAAATCCCAAAGCAGAGCCGATTGTAGCAATACCGGCCAAAAGGTGTGATGAAGGTGGTGAGCAGTGAAGACTTCCTCGATAGTGGAATCTGCCAGAATCCAGCATTGGCATCCAATTTGGAAAACACTTTTGCTCCTGCCAGCTGTC
This sequence comes from Garcialebias charrua, assembly GCA_038048925.1. Lineage (NCBI taxonomy): Eukaryota > Metazoa > Chordata > Actinopteri > Cyprinodontiformes > Rivulidae > Garcialebias > Garcialebias charrua. The sequence goes on from JBBPBX010101880.1 coordinate 9,798, forward strand.
CGAGCGTGTGCTCTACTGCTGGGAGAGGATGTTTTTCTCTCATGACAAATTTATTCAGTTCTGTGAGATCAATGCATATTCTCACCTTGCCCGAGCTCTTGGGGACCACCACCATAGGCGCACACCAGTCTGTTGGCTCCTCCACTTTGGTGATGACTCCTTCCCGCACGGTTGAGCTCTTCTTTAACTTTAGGCAGTAATGGCAGGGATATCCGCCTCGGCGTTGAGAGGGAGAAAGGCTGCGCATCTGGTGACAGAACAATGTTATATTCACCCTCCATCAGTCCTAGTCCTGTGAAAAGTTTTGGAAACTCCTGCCTCACAGCTTCAATGGAGTCCAAACTAATTTGGTTTATTCTGGCAACCAGTTTTAATGCCATTGCAGCACGTCCACTCAGCAGTGATGTACACAAGTCCTTCACAACATAAATGTCCTCCTTGGTACTACCACTGTTGTTACTGAGAGTTGCTGTAAACATGCCTTTCACCTTCAAATCGGTGCCTCCCGGTCCCTGTAGGATTTTCTTTGGTTTATCTAATTTGCCTAATTGATGCTGAGAATACCATGTCTCTGGGACATCAGCTCCTGTATCTATTTTAAATACAGTCTTATGTTTGTCCACCAGTATGTCTGTCATCCATGGGTTTTCATTAGCTTCTGTAGAAAGTGATCCCAGGAAAGCAACATCATTGTCTATATTTGTGCTTTCTGTTTCAAATCCAGCATTTACTTCACATATTTTTTTATTTCTGCAGACTTTTGCAAAATGTCCCTTCTTTCCACAATAATTGCAGGCTGCTTCTCTAGCAGGGCATTGCTGCATACTGTGTCCTTTCATGTCACCACATCTTCTGCACTGGACCTTTTTATCCTGTGTTGTTTTTGTGACAAAAGGTTTGAACGCGGCCTTCGGTTGTCTGTAGCGCGCGCTCCCGCTCGCGTGAACGCGGTCCAACTGCGCCCCCACAATGTCCGGCTTGAAGTTAGCAAGAAGCATTTCCTGTTGCTTTTTTACTAGCTCGCTCTGACGGGCTCTGTTTAACGCCTTCTCGAGCGTCAGTTCAGCGTCCATTTGTAGCTGTTCTGATAGTCTTTTATCTCTCAAACCCACGACGAATCTGTCACGCACCATCTCATCATGCAAAGTCCCGTATCCACAGTATTCAGCCAAACAGTGCAGCGCGGTGTGAAAGCCGTCGATGGACTCACCCGTCTCCTGTTGGCGCTGATTGAATTTCGCCCGTTCAAATATAACATTCCTGCGGGCTACGAAGTGAGCATCCAGCCGTCCTCTAACAGTCTCGTACTCACTCGCTTCTTCTGGAGTTAGATGCAGGGAAACCAGTATATCTTCTGCCTCGTCCCCCATGGTGTAGATAAGCGTGTTTACTTGGTTTTCATCCGCTTGTGTCTCCAAACCAGACGCGATACGAAACCTCTCGAAACGCTTTATCCACTTCGTCCAGTCTTCAGCTCTGAACGTGAACTTTTCTGGCGGGGCGACTTGAAACTGGTTCATGATGACGTCGTTTTTAATTATTCTCTCTCTTCACTTAGTATTTTATACTTTTACACTTCTGACACCATGTTCTGTTCTCCGATATGTATATATTTAATAAACCCTTGAGGCTACACAAGCATGCGTGACACGACTTCGTCTTAACAGGTAACCTTTTATTACGGTCCGACCCGCAACACAATACAACACAAAGGTTCCTACCAACAGCCTGATACTACACAGGCAACGTAAACGAGTAAAAGAAAAAAGGTGAGACTTGTTCGTTTTACAACGTCCCTCTAGGAAAGTCGAGTAAAGCGACTAAAAGAAGGAAGATGTGGAGGAAAATGTGGCTTCAAGCGCTACGCCGGCAGCAGGACTTCACCCCGACACAAAGCATCAACGTGTGTAATCAGCATTTTTTATCTGGCATGGACATTAATGATCCAAGCTTCGTGGATTACGTTCCTACATTACATCTTGGATATGGGAAACAGACAAAACAGAGAACAACCTCCCGCAGCAGAATGCTACTGGACAGCTGCTAAGCTAGCAGCTAGCTAGTTCTACTAGACCTGGCTGTACCTCGGTCCACTGGCTGTGTTGAAGTTTCAACCTGTTTCAACCTGTGACATGCAAAGAGATTCTTCCTTCAACCCCACTGAAGAACAGGTGAGTAAAATGTCAAAACGTGCAGCTCTGTAAAAATGAACAGACCACTGCAGTTAGCCTGTAATCATTTGAAGTCTTTCTGCGTTGAAAAAATATACAGTAAAGTTTCCACAAGACAAAAATGTTTATTAACATTATTTGAGGTCTAACAGCACTG
>JBBPBX010101882.1:0-12125 GCA_038048925.1 Garcialebias charrua
GGTCTTGCCCCACTGTATTTGACTGATCTTGTAACTGTCCGTGAATATAGGAGAACACTGAGATCATCTAAAACATTTCTCCTGTCTGTCCCAAAGTCCAACTACAAACGATGGGGTGACCGGGCCTTTTCTGTCGTTGCACCCAGACTCTGGAATAAGCTACCTCTGGACTTGTGCTCCATCACTCATATGGAGTTTTTTAAATCTAATCTTAAAACCTTTTTATTCAGGCAGGTTTTTAATACCTAGTAGTTCTTTGACATTCTTGTTATGTCTTAATTGTTTTTAATTTTTAACAGGCTGTTTTTTATTGTTATTTTTGATTGTTTTATTTCTGTATTGTTCAGCACTTTGTGCACCTTCTGGCTGCTGAAAAGGGCTCTATAAATAAAGATTGATTGATTGATAGATCCAATTATTTATCTTTCCCTCTCCCATCCAAAATTAAAGAAGTACAATTCAAAATTATAAATAAAATCTATCCAACTAATGACTTTCTGAGACACAGCTTTAAAATGGATGTGGATAAATGTGTGTTTTGTGAGAAAGTAACTGAGGATTTGGATCATCTGTTTTTCACATGTGATTTTGTACGATCCTTTTGGCAAAATCTTCACCAGTTTATCTGGGATCATGGGATACATTTAACTAATTTTGTCATCCAAGAGATTAAATTTGGTGTCTTTATTAATGATAATAACATTGACTATGGTATAAATAATGTTCTGCTGTTAGCCAAACATTATACTGTATACACAAGTGTCGCTTCATTATGCAAGCAAAGTTATGATTGTAAGTAGGGCCGATAAACATCTGATAACACCTGACTTCTCTCTATCTGGTGCTGTCCTCAACATATGCAATGAAATCAAATATTTGGGACATTACATATCTGATGACCTCTCTGATGATCGTGACATCTGTAGGCAGTATCGTATGATATATGCACAAGCTAATACTCTGATCAGAAAGTTTGGTATGTGTTCATCCTCTGTGAAAATAGCTCTTTTTAAAGCTTTTTGTACCTCGCTATACACTGCCCATCTGTGGCGAAGATACAAAAAAAGTAGCCTGCATAAACTTTATGTGGCATACAATGATGGCATGAGGCTGCTCCTCAAAGTGCCTAGATGGAGCAGTGCTAGCCATATGTTTGTACATAATGCTGTTCCCACATGTGCTGCTGTGCTCAGGAATCTTATGTATAAATGCATGTGTAGATTGTCTGTGTCATGCAATAATATAATTGCAAATCTAGTAAATCCTGCTTTTAGTGCAGTGAGATTTTGTTCAAGATTGTGGAATCATTGGCGCCATCATTTATTTGTGACTCAGTGAATTATTTGTCTTTTGTTTCTTTATTTTATTTGTTTTTTATGGATTTTCAATGTGTATTTTTATGGACCTTTTTTTTGTGTCTGAAATAAAGTTTGTTTGATTGATTGATTCATTAAAACCGTCCCTAATTTCACACACTGGAAGAATGAGTTAAAGTTGTTTTATAATGCCCTGTTTAAACTGCGCGTATTTTGAGTGGAACTGCTATTTTCTCTTAGCGTATTTGCTTATCGTTGACACGAGTTCACTCCCCTCTTTGCATCCGATACTTTTCTGATCCAGCTCTCAGGGTGGAACTTTTTCGCAGACCCCCCGTTGATAATGTAAACATCTCCTGCTGATCTTTTGTGTCAACCACATGCGCGCAGCTCGCACGCGCGGACAGTGGGCATGCAGACATTTCACGTGTCACGCTGCAAAATATAACAGTTTAACAATAATAAACAGTATTTATGTTGGCGTGGGAGATGTAAATTTATCTGAACTACAGTATCTATCTGGACTCGTTACATTTTTTAAACAGTGCGTAACGTGCTGTGAAAATGAAGACACCAGGTTTATTTTTTATTTATTTATTCAGCACCACAAACTTTACGTAACACAAACACTGAGAATTAAACTGAACACACTATTAAAACACGTGAACCGAACTGTAACTACGTTAATGAACTGGACTCTTGCTGTGTGTTCATCTGGACCCATCAGAACCGGTCTGCCTGTTTGTTGGAACGACAGCTCCACCTGGCAGAAATAAATAAATAAATAAAAACTCCGTTGTTGTGTGATCAAAGTAAACACAAGCAAACATTATATTAAGAACGTTGATTTACCTGCTGTAAGTCAGCTGTTTATCACGGAGGAAAGTCCGAGATCATCCTCATCGTCACTTGGTTCTGGTCCACAGTCAGCAACTGGTGTGCAGCTTGTTAGATGAAGCAGTCCCGCTTGGTGTCAAATCTGTCGACTCTTATCCAAAATCCAGCTTTAACTTGTTGTTAACTTGTTGTTAGCTCAACTTTTAGCACAAAAGAAAGTAGCAGACTGCCAGCAGAGTGAGGCAGCACGCATGCGCAGTGGGTGAAGGTTCAGCAGCACGCATGCGCAGTGGGTGAAAGGGGGGGTGCATGAGGGAGGGGGGAGATTCGAGCAGATCCGTGTCAACGCAAAACTTTTCATGTAATTAACATACCCAAAAGTTCGTTTCCCCCCACAGCATAGCCGTGTTTCCATCAAGGTTTCTAGGTGCGCATTTTGAAGTATCGCAGCAGAAAAGCTTAATGGAAACGGCAAAATACGAAGTTACTTCCTGAAATTCGCCAAAAAGTTTATACGCTCGCTTGAGGTGGTTTTTGGGAGCTGCGAAACCGAGCAGCTGCGCAAAACGACAGATGGAAACACATTTGCCGACTCGTGCTGCCGTAGCGCACATTCACGTCACGTGACTGATCAGCTGTTTCCGCTCCGAACAGCATGTAACTCGCTAAAACTAGTTGGCATGACAGAATAAATACAACTCGCCCGATAGCAACACGTACCTGAAATATTCTCTCCATTTTGACGAGATGTGTGGCCGGGTTCTGTTGTCAACCGCTACTTCCTGTTTACTCTCTGGTTTACTGTAGACATGCGCAGTGCTGACGTCTGACGTAATGACGCTGACGTCTGACGTAATGACGCTGTGCGCGGCTTGGAAGAAGCGCTTCAAGCCAGCAGATGGAAACACTTCTGATCTGCATTAATTTGTATTTACATATTTGCGAGGTAGCTCAAAATTCGAAATGAAAATGGATGGAAACAGGGCTATTGTCCGTGTAAACAGGGCCTAAGGGCCAGTTTACACGGCGCGTATTTTGAGTGTAACCGCTACTTTCTCTTTGCGACTTTGCTTATCGCCTACACGACACCGCTGGCCCCCCTCGATGACACCGATACTTTTCTGATCCTGCTCTCAAGGTGGAAGTTTTTCGCTGACCCCCCGTTGATAATGTAAACATCTCCCGTGGAGCTTTTGTTTGAACACATGCACGCAGCACGCACGCGCAGACAGCCGGCATTTTAACAATGGCGGTGGACTGGACAGTGGACACACGCACCACTTTCTGAACTATAGCTGATGGAATATATTTTGATTCTCATATTTAATTATTCTACACCTTACCTGCATCTGTGTTGGAAGAGAGCCAGCTGCCTGGATCCAGTTGTCTGTTAACGAGGCAGTCGGACATTTCACGTGTCACGCTGCACTATAACATACTAAATGTGCTATATATTAACAGTTTAACAATAATAAACAGTATTTATGTTAGCGTGGGAGATATTTACATTTATCTGAGCTAAATGAAGCTATCTGGACTCGTTACGTCATGCCTAACATGCTGCATGTTGAAAATGAAGACACCAGGTTGATTTTTAATTTATTTATTTATTCAACACCACAAACTCATGTCACAAACACTGAGAATTAAATTGAACACTTTTAAAAACACGTTAACCGAACTTTAATGAACTGGACTCTGTTGTTTTCATCCTGGTGGACACTGGACCCACATCCGAACCGCCGGTCCGCTTCGTGGAACAGCTTCGACCTCGCAGGAAAAAAATAAAAATAAAACCTCAGTTGGTTGTTCTGTGATCGAACTAAACACCAGGACACATTGTATTAAGAACATGGTTTACCTTGTAGCGCTGCTGTAAATCAGCTGATTCTCACGGACTAAAGTCAGACATGTTGACTCGGTTCCGGTCCAGACGTCCAGTCAGCAACTGGTGTGCAGATGAAGCGGTCCACTTGGTGTCAGATCTGTTGACTCTTATCCAAATTCCAGCTTTAACTTGTTGTTAACTTGTTGACAACAACTTGTAGTAGCTGAACTTTTAGCCAGAGAGGAAAACAGGCTGCCTCGTGTGCTTTGTTTACCTCAAGCAGCAGTGGGTGGCGCATGCGCAGTAGTGAAGGTTCCAAAGATCACAGCGCCATCTACAGGCCCAGCATGGTAACTACAGTAAATTCATGAGTACGGGGGGTGGGGGGGAGAGAGTCGTATCCACAGAATTCGCCCATGTCAACGCAAAACTTTCAACCTAATTAACATACCCAAAAGTTGCGTTTCCCCCACACAGTGTCCGTGTAAACAGGGCCTAAGTCTTTGTGTTTGGTGAAGTCAAAATATGCTTTTAAGTTGTCATCCTTTTTGAAAACATTTGATGTGTAACGTATGCACTGGTTCTTTATGTTATAAATACAATATGCCCCCTTAGGTTTTGTTTTTTTTAATCTTTATTTTTATTCTTGTTAGCATTTTGTTTGAACAGTTTTATTTACTTGATCCTGTATTCTTCTTGTTTGGCTTGATTTGTTATCTAAATGTAACCTTGTTAAGATGTAATGTGAACACATTGTTTATTTTATGGTACTGTTTTTGTATGATGTTGGTAAAATTCATAAAAAAAGGTTGTTTATTACTAACACGGCTGGTACAGGAAATAGCGCGTTTTAATAGCGCCACTAGCATGTACATTTGTCTTTAAAATATTAATTTCCATTATTTTTTGTTGTATTTTTAATAGCGCCACTGGTGCCCCCTTCATTTCCGCAATAGCACCACTTCCGGGCGCCAGACTACGCAGATTTAATATCAGAAAATAGTTTTGTTCTCTTTCTTGACTTCCATAAAGCGTTTGACTCACTGGAACATGATTTTTTATTTAAAACTTTGGATCTGTTCGGTTTTGGTGAGCACTTTAAGAAATCAGTACGCACCCTTTATGCTGGAGGCAATAGCTCAATACATAGTTCCCATGTGACGTCACATCTGTGGGTTGTCCTGTTTGACCCTCCCACTTGTAGGTTTAGCTGCAGTTTGAGCGCATTCAAATGGATGTCCATTTTTCACGTTGTTTTTTTTGTTAATTTCTAATTAATTACAATGGTTACTTCGTGTTGTGTCAGTGGGTGTTCCAGTCGGGTAGACGTTTGGGCAACGCGCAGGTTTCACTCAATCAAAAAAAAAAGTAAACATGAAGGATTTATCTCATCGGAGGAGCTCACAGCTGCAGCTTGCAGCCCCAACTCTGCTTGGATCTGCTCTGAAGACATCTGCTTTTGGCCGGTAAACAAAATATTCTACATAAATCATTTTGTGAAACAATGTTAGAGTACAACTGTCTGTGTGTTAGAGCTGTTTTTTTTTTCATTATTTAACGACACCGTCTTGCATGCTGTGGTTAGCTTAGCATCTCGCTAACGCAACAATGGCCTCCTCACGGTCCAAGCCGGTCCTCCGGACCGGCATGGAGACCACCCCAGTGGGGAAAGGAGGACTGGAGCCAAGTCGTGCGGGCGACGCGTCGGTCCCATGGGACGTGCCCCCGCAACCGCGATGGTTCCACGCCGTCTGACCTGAGCGAGGGACCCTCCGCTCCAGTGCTAACAACATGCTACGGTAACACTCAAAAGTGCTGGTTCTGGTCGTGTTCAGCTTGGTGTTTGTGCTGGCTGTGTGTTATTTTAGTTAAACCTTTATTTAGCTGGTTAGATATGATTGAGACAGTTTACACATCTTTTTTGGATTTAAAGCTGTGTTTAACTCCGACCACTGCCATTTTCTCTTGTTCCTTGGTGAAGCTGTGGTGGCTGTGTTTTTGTCCGTATAATTTGCTCTGGTTGTTCGTGTCTGCTTGTTCGCCATCTTTGCCTTTCTTCTGCCTACAGATATGGTGCGGACGGAGCTATTGCGCAATACTGGGGCGTGTCTGGGAACTATGTATTAAACTAGCTCATGGAACCTCTGCCCAAGTAACAGAGAACGTTAACTAACGTTCTGGTATGGTTCTTACATGGTTCTGTTAGATCACAACGTTCTTAGAACGTTCTTTGAAGGTTTTGACTAACGTTTGAACAAACCTAGATATAACGTTCTAACCTAACGTTCTTAGAACGTTCTTTGAAGGTTTTGACTAACGTTTGAACAAACCTAGATATAACGTTCTAACCTAACGTTCTTAGAACGTTCAACAAACGTTCCCTTTGCCATCTGCCAGTTTCTACACAAAGTATTTTCACACTGGTTTATTTTTCTGTTTTAAACGTTTTGTCAGTTTTTTGAAACAGCTCGAGCTGTTTTTTTATATTGTATATATATATATATATATATATATATATATATATATATATATATATATATATATATATAGTATATTGTTATTATTATTATTGAGCATGCATCAGGGTATTATTATTATCATCATTATTATTATCATTATTCAATTTTATTCTGCGTTACTCCAGGCGTACGTGAAACGTGAAGTTGTTTGCTTTCTGCCCTTTTTCTATTTGTGGTCTTCATGCGTTATGATTGGATTGGGGGTAGAACGTGATCATGTACGTCCCAACCAATCAACGCCACTCTTGCTTATCAGGTTGCATGTGAACTTTGTCCTAACCAATCAACGCCACTCTTGTTTATCGAGGGAAGTAGCATGTGATCATATCCAACCAATCAACGCTTCGCGCGCTTCGTTCAAATGTAGCTATATCCTGTTCATCTGCTGCTGGGACAAGAAGCTGTTGTCTCGGACTCAGCGCTCGTAAAACTTGCTTTTTATTAGACGTCGACTGGTCTGACTCTGGACGAGGACTGGACATTCAGTTGGAAGTTGAAGGTATCGGTTCTGTTTTCTTTATTTGCTAGCTGTTTTAGCTCTGTTACTTGAATGAACAAAACCTGCTGTTGCTAAAAGCTAAGCTAACAACGAGCTAAAACGGGTGTTTATGCTGCTGAGGCAGATAATTTGAGGAAAGTAAAACACTGCAGGTTAGGTTATTCTAGCGTTTAAATAAGCCATATAATGTATGCTACGAGTTTTTTTTTTTGGCTTAGTTCCTGGATGGTTTTTCAAAGAGACAAGGCCCCTGTGCGTCGCATGTCTGTTAACACACATGCGCTCACTAGCCAGCAGAACAATAACCGCAGCCAGGCTGAAATACTAATTTACTTTAAATACGTATTTCAGCAACATGCTGTTTTTGTAGCTGCTTAAACAAGAGGCTGAAGGAAGACCTCTCATTCACACAGTCTTGAGAGGTCTTGAGAGTCAATTACTTTCTGACAGTTTCATTAAAGATTTACTGGTACATGAGATATTTTACTGGTACATGAGATATTTTACTAACAGACACACAGGCAGGCTAATATGAGTGCCAGACTTTGGTGGGGGTGGTGCTACATAGTTCATAGTAACACAGCAGAGGTGTTTGTCCCTTGTTGATTGAATCTTTAGGATTGAATCCTCTTTATTTGTCACCAAGTTGATGGAAGCATCAATGTCATCAGCATGAAAAATCTGTCAAGCACAAAGAAAGGTAGGCCTATCAGATTGTGATCACATAACTGGTTTGAAAGTGGCTGATAGGTAGTTATTTTAGATTTCTTGTAAACCTGTCTTAAAATGTAAGGGGTTCTGGACTTTGCAGGGGTCTGAAACCTGCGGCTCTGGAGCCACATGCAGCTCTTTGGTCCCTCAGCAGTGGCTCTTCCAAGCTTTGATCAAAAATAACTTTAAACTGAATTTTATTTGTTCTTATAACAACAAAAAGGGCTAGTTTTAGCAGTTTTTCCTGTCTTTTCCTTTGCAAATGTGTGAATACTAGAACTAATAGAAGGAGTAAAACATAAGTTAACTTTATTTATTCAAAGTAGGATATTTAATTTTTCCACAATTAAAATAATTTACCTAGACCTGCATAGTTCATTATTTTATTTTTTAATTGGGAAAGATCACATTATTTTTCCTTCTTTATGATAATCTGGTCTTTTTTAGTCTTAAAATGTAAAAATATCAACAAATCATTAGACATTTTCAGCTTTACAATGGCCAGAAAACTACCGGTCAGAAAATTGTCCTCTCACAAACTTAAAGTGGTCTGTGGTGATGTTGAATCATTATTTGGTTAACAAGATCCATGTGTTTTGCAGGTGCCTGTTGTGCCGGATGTAGAAGTCCCAAGGCGAAAGGTGAAGTCTCTACGGACTACCAGCTCAGCCTTGCTGGTTGGAGATCTACGGGAGAGAGTTATTGGCCAAATCGGTGTTTTCTGTTTTTATTGCAGGTCATGACCCTGCTTTAACTTCACATGTTCATGTTTGTGTCTCTTTCAACAGACAAAACCTGTTGGCACCTGACGTCATGGGCAGACCTGTGTTCTCTGCTCTCTCCTCACCATCCTACTACCTCCTGCAGCTCCTCTCCATCATCACTTGTGCGTCACCACCTTGTGCCTAACAGTGAGTTGAACTTGTTTTCTGTCTGTGTTTTCTGTTTTTATTGCAGGTCATGACCCTGCTTTAACTTCACATGTTCATGTTTGAGTCTCTTTCAACAGACAAAACCTGTTGGCACCTGACGTCATGGGCAGACCTGTGTCCTCTGCTCTCTCCTCACCATCCTCCTGCAGCTCCTCTCCATCATCACTTGTACGTCACCACCTTGTGCCTAACAGTGAGTTGAACTTGTTTTCTGTCTGTGTTTTCTGTTTTTATTGCAGGTCATGACCCTGCTTTAACTTCACATGTTCATGTTTGTGTCTCTTTCAACAGACAAAACCTGTTGGCACCTGACGTCATGGGCAGACCTGTGTCCTCTGCTCTCTCCTCACCATCCTCCTGCAGCTCCTCTCCATCATCACTTGTGCGTCACCACCTTGTGCCTAACAGTGAGTTGAACTTGTTTTCTGTCTGTGTTTTCTGTTTTTATTGCAGGTCATGACCCTGCTTTAACTTCACATGTTCATGTTTGTGTCTCTTTCAACAGACAAAACCTGTTGGCACCTGACGTCATGGGCAGACCTGTGTCCTCTGCTCTCTCCTCACCATCCTCCTGCAGCTCCTCTCCATCATCACTTGTGCGTCACCACCTTGTGCCTAACAGTGAGTTGAACTTGTTTTCTGTCTGTGTTTTCTGTTTTTATTGCAGGTCATGACCCTGCTTTAACTTCACATGTTCATGTTTGTGTCTCTTTCAACAGACAAAACCTGTTGGCACCTGACGTCATGGGCAGACCTGTGTCCTCTGCTCTCTCCTCACCATCCTCCTGCAGCTCCTCTCCATCATCACTTGTACGTCACCACCTTGTGCCTAACAGTGAGTTGAACTTGTTTTCTGTCTGTGTTTTCTGTTTTTATTGCAGGTCATGACCCTGCTTTAACTTCACATGTTCATGTTTGTGTCTCTTTCAACAGACAAAACCTGTTGGCACCTGACGTCATGGGCAGACCTGTGTCCTCTGCTCTCTCCTCACCATCCTCCTGCAGCTCCTCTCCATCATCACTTGTGCGTCACCACCTTGTGCCTAACAGTGAGTTGAACTTGTTTTCTGTCTGTGTTTTCTGTTTTTATTGCAGGTCATGACCCTGCTTTAACTTCACATGTTCATGTTTGTGTCTCTTTCAACAGACAAAACCTGTTGGCACCTGACGTCATGGGCAGACCTGTGTCCTCTGCTCTCTCCTCACCATCCTCCTGCAGCTCCTCTCCATCATCACTTGTGCGTCACCACCTTGTGCCTAACCCTGTCATGTATCCACATCAATGACTGCTGCCAAAACAGGAAAACACACCTGACCTGATGGACAGACCTGCTCTCATCAAGACCACACACCTGACCTGAACTCACATCTGGACTCCCATGTACCCATCATTCAGTGTTTCCCCTACCATTATACAAGCGGGGTGCGCCACCCCATCAACAGAACTGAGCACCCCGCCTACCAGACCAAACTTGACCCACCCACCCAGCACTGGCATAGCACTAAGCTAGCAGCACAAAATACAGGCTCTCTAGCTAAAAAGCTAAAGGGAGCGCTCACGTTGCCTCTCCCCTCGTGCTGAATGCCCCCTGCCCCTACAAGCTGCACTCAGACGTGTCCGTCCCCCGTCAACAAAAATCATGGATGAGATGAGCACTCCGCCATGGCAAGTTAACTAGGGGAAACACTGCATCATTCATGGTTGAATCATTGCTCAATGGCTAAGCTGTTCCATCTGATCCATGAGAACCACCTAATAAGCCTGTCTACCTCAACTTCAATCAAAGTAAGGGAATTTTCGATGCTTTTTTTGTGCTGCTTCTAGCTTTTTAAAGTTCCTGGACTGTACACTAAGGCACTGGTTTTTCATACATGATGGTTGCAACATGTTTCTGATGGATGTCAATTGCTCCTGATGATGTGATTTGATAATGATAGTTGAAAACTGTTTATGATGGATACCAATTGCTCCTGATGGTTGAGAAATGTTTATGATGGATCTGCTTTGCTAATGATGGTTGAGAACTGTTTCTGAAACAACACTGAAGTTGTTTATGTGTGAACACATGTTGGATCACCAGATTTCTCGCTCCATGTTTTAAAAGGAGGATTAGCTGAAAGTATTTTGTTAGATCACCAGATTTCACGCTCCATGTTTTAAAAAGGAGGATCTGAATGTATTTATGTAGGATCACCAGATTACTCGCCCCTGAAAGAGGGTTAGTTTTACTAGAACTTCATACTGAATATGTGACCCATCACATCATCAAACGGGGGTTAAAGTCAAATTTGGTCAAAATGACCTACAAGCAAACATATATATTACTGACTTTTAGAAATACATTTTCTTACTTAGATCATCCTGACAAATTCATCGTGTTGTCTTAATAATCAGGAAAATGGTTTGATATTTGGTGTGAAGATTTTATTTCAGATATTTAATTTAAACCATTTGATAAGTTATTCATTCATCTTATTTACTATCTAAATTTACGCAAACCACTTTGAAAAATAAACCCATTTGATGTGATGGGTCACAAATTTATTATTCAGCTTCTTTTGTTGGATTTGATTTATGAATTGTGGACATTTTTAAATAAAACTTGAAAGATTTCATTTGTGCAATGGAGATTTATTTAGCCAACTTAAATTTCTCATTACAATGAGAGTATTGTACAGGTACTTGTATTTGAAAGCTAGAAATCATGGCAAAACACATTTCATTTGATTTATGTTCAAGCTGGACTTTTAAGTTTAAAGAAAGGGACCATGTAGTTTGGAATAGTTCACATTTTTAGTTTGGAAAAAATAAACATTTGAGTTTTCTTTCTTATAACTGTTATAAGAAAGAAAACTCAAATGTTTATTTTTTCCAAACTAAAAATGTGAACTATTCCAAACTACATTGAACAATTCATTGAACATGAACAATCAAAATAGATTCAAAGTTATTTATTCATCTACTGAACAATGTTTTTAACCTCCCAGAGAGAACAATTGCAAACAAACAAAAGTACACTTGTGTGAAAGTCCACTGTTGCTTACTAGTGGAAAATGGTTAAAGTCACAGAAGTATACCCTGGATCAGATGATAGGGTGAGGAAGGTCCGACTGTTAATTAGTGAGAGTACATTAGTCAAACGTGGTAAACGTACAACAAAGACAGTTTCACTTGACTGACTTGTACATAAGGTTGTTGTTTGGCTTGAAGCACAGTGATATTTTTTGTTTGTTTCATTTTTAGAGTAAAGTGTCAGTTCGATTTAGAGAAATCCCACATACAGGATGTGTGATTTGGTGGGAGTGTAACTGCCACAGTTTGTTTTGTTTCACATTCATATGGCTTACTGTTTGTTTTATTATATGTAGTTTTACTTGTCACCTGTAGTTGGCGCTGTGTTCAGGTGTGAAAGGTAACGCTGTATTAAGGTGAAAAGTACCAGAAGAAGTCAGTTACAGTAGTAGAGGATGTGAGTTTCAGCT
>JBBPBX010101883.1:0-12125 GCA_038048925.1 Garcialebias charrua
CACATGTATATACGGTGCGTTCTGACACATGCAGGTGGCCCATTGCTGTGTTCTACAACATGCTTGACCTATTGTTGTCCGTCACCTGACGGACCGACACAGGTCACATGACATGAAGTCAACTGACGGACCGACATAGGTCACATGACCTGAGGTCAACTAACGGACCAACACAGGTCACATGACCTGAGGTCAAGTGACGGACCAACACAGGTCACACGACATGAAGTCAACTGACAGACAGGTCACATGACATGAGGTCAACTGACGGACCGACACAGGTCACATGACCTGAAGTCAAGTGACGGACCGACACAGGTCACATGACCTGAGGTCATGTGATGGACCAACACAGGTCACATGACCTGAGGTCAACTGACACGACACAGGTCACATGACATGAAGTCAACTGACGGACCAACACAGGTCACATGACCTGAGGTCAACTGACAAAACGACACAGGTCACACAACTTGATGTCAATTGACGTACCGACATAGGTCACATGGCATGAGGTCAACTGATGGACCGACATAGGTCACATGACCTGAGGTAAAGTGACGGACCAACACAGGTCACATGACCTGAGGTCAACTGACAAAACGACACAGGTCACATGAGATGAAGTCAACTGACAGACCGACACAGGTCACATGACCTGAGGTCAACTGACACAACGACACTGGTCACACAGCATGAGGTCAACTGACGTACCAACACAGGTCACATGACCTAAGGTCAACTGACACAACGACACAGGTCACATGACCTGAGGTCTACTGACGGACCGACACAGGTCACATGACATGAAGTCAACTGACAGACCAACACAGATCACATGACCTGAGGTCAACTGACAAAACGACATAGGTCACACAACATGAGGTCAATTGACGTACCGACATAGGTCACATGGCATGAGGTCAACTGACGGACCAACACAGGTCACATGTCGTGAGGTCAACTAACGGACCAACACCGGTCACATGACCTGAGGTCAAGTGACGGACCAACACAGGTCACACGACATGAAGTCAACTGACAGACAGGTCACATGACATGAGGTCAACTGATGGACCGACACAGGTCACATGACCTGAAGTCAAGTGACGGACCAACATTGGTCACATGACCTGAGGTCAACTGACAAAATGACACAGGTCACATGACATGAAGTCAACTGACGGACCGACACTCGTCACACGACATGAGGTCAACTGACGGACCGACACAGGTCACATGACCTGAGATCAACTGATGGATCGACACAGGTCACATGACCTAAGGTCAACTGACGGACCGACACAGGTCACATGACATGAGGTCAACTAACTAACGGACCAACACAGGTCACATGACCTGAGGTCAAGTGACAGACCAACATAGGTCACACGACATTAAGTCAACTGACAGACAGGTCACATGACATGAGGTCAACTGACGGACCGACACAGGTCACATGACCTGAAGTCAAGTGACGGACCAACACAGGTCACATGACCTGAGGTCAACTGACAAAATGACACAGGTCACACGACATGAAGTCAACTGACGGACCGACACTGGTCACATGACCTGAGGTCAACTGATGGACCGACATAGGTCACATGACCTGAGGTCAACTGACGGACCGACACAGGTCACATGACCTGAGGTCAAGTGACGGACCAACACTGGTCACATGACCTGAGGTCAACTGATGGACCGACATAGGTCATATGACCTGAGGTCAACTGACGGACCGACACAGGTCACATGACCTGAGGTCAAGTGACGGACCAACACTGGTCACATGACCTGAGGTCAACTGACAAAACAACACAGGTCACACGACATGAAGTCAACTGACGGACCAACTCAGGTCACATGACCTGAGGTAAACTGACGGACCAACATAGGTCACATGACCTGAGGTCAACTGACATACCGGTATAATGGACCAGATTGCACATTTATATACGGTGCGGCCCATTGCCGTGTTCTACAACATGCTTGACCTGGCAGCGATAAATGCTTATGTGTTATACAAGGCTTGCACTGGGTCCAAGGATTTTGGACTGAGGGGTAGGGGGTGGGGGGGTGTAGGTGTAGAATTAATGGGTCATTAGCAGGGTCATTAGCATGTGAATCGACATTATATAGCCCACTGAAAGGGACCGGGGGATTTGGAAGCCAAGTTCCCTTGCGCAAAAAAGCGCAGCCTTAGTCAAATTAGTGTTAAAAATCGGGCAGCTGCATTCTGAACCAGTTGTAATCGTGCAATGGAGGCTTGACTGACGCCAAACAGAAGTGAATTGCAGTAATCAAGCCTAGATGTAATGAATGCGTGAATCACTGTCTCCAGGTGCTTTTTGGATAATATGGGCTTCAGCTTAGACAGACGCCTCAGCTGGAAAAAACAGGATTTGACGATCATGTTTACATGACTGTTGAGTTTCATGGAAGGATCCATTATCACTCCCAGATTTTTGACTTTTTGTTTTTCGGACAGGGGTAGAGCAGACAGGTCAATGCAGTGGTTTGAGGTTGTGTCATTGGGAAGGAACAATATGGCTTCAGACTTCTTATCATTGAAGCTTAAGAAATTTAAAGCCATCCAGTCCCTGATGTCAGCCAGGCAGTCGAGCAGAGGTTGAATAGAGCCTGTACCATTTTGTCTTAGGGGGAAGTAGATTTGACAGTCATCAGCGTAGAAGTGGAAAGGTATATTGTGTTTCCGGAAAATAGCACCGAGTGGCAGCAGGTATAAGGAGAACAAGAGAGGACCCAGGATGGACCCCTGCGGAACCCCCCATTTAAGAGCCGCCACTGCAGAAGTAAAATCATTGATGGACACACAAAAAGACCTGTCGACCTGAATTTATGACCTGAATTTATGTAGTTTCAGCATCTAAACATTGATCCAGTAGTTTTATTTGATACAGGGTTACCATCCCAGTTATTTCTGCAGGCTAAACTAATACTACTGTAGATGAGGTCATCAGCCTGCAGTGCAGTATTGCAGGAGTCGACATACGTGTTTTCTGTTTGTCTGAGGCAACCTATTGGATAACCAGAATCTCACCTCGAGGTTGTCCGGTGTACAGCCAAGTGAAATAGACATGGATTGAAGTTCCTTGTCACCACAACAGATTTCTGTCAACATTAAAAATAAAAGGCAGGGGGGGGGGGGGACTGCGTGTTTTGGTGTGATCTGTTTAAAGCCATCTAATCTAATGATGATCCAGGGATCAAACTGATGCTGCTTTCAACAACTTAAGAGAACCAGAGCCACCGTTTGACCCAATCAGAGCAGGTCGTGTTGTCTGAAACATGACGGGTGTGCATTGCTCACAACTTATTGCAAAGATATGTGTCTCCGTTTAACTTTTAATTTGTTATTTTAAACTCTCAAAGTTCTCTCCGAGTCGGTTCCAGGTGTTTGTAGTTTGTCATAAATAGCTGCTAATTTAAATTCCACACAATGTTTTAGATAGTCTTACTTACAGCAGCTTAACTGGAAACCAACATAAAGTTGTTCTTTGAACAAAAAAAAGTGCAGTTTCTGTTTGCTATATGAACACAACTGAGCACAGAAATTAATTTTTACTCCGATTTTAAACAACTAACTTTTTTATTGTGAAATTACTTGTGCATGCTGTGTGCAATGTAGGAATAGGAGCAGTTGATCTTTAGTGTGGACATGTGCTCTTTTGTTACTAACCTCTTGTACACTGTCTCTTTTGCCTTACTTCTGGACCTCTCACCCTGTGTGTGGTAAGTTGACAATAAAGTAGATGTTTTTTTAGCTGTTGGTGTTTTTCTACAGCCTTGTTTGTTTCTGTGTCTGTGGGTGACAGAAAGATGACAATGATCAAGTTTGGGATCATCTCTTTGATTTTTTTTTTTTATTCTTTTGTGAACTTGTCCTTATTTCCCTCTTGGTAGCCACTTGATCACGGGTGTCCAGTCCTGGTCCTTGAGGACCCCTATAATATTTACTTGTTTCCCTGCTCCAACACGCCTGGTTGAATTACTTCTTTAATCTCTGCAGAAGCCTGATAATCACTCATTGTTTGAAGTTAGGTGTGTTGAAGCAGAGAAACCTATAAAACATGCAGGATAGTGGCCCTCAAGCACAGGAATGGACACCTTGATAAAAGGAAATTTAGGCTTTATTGATACCTCACAACAGACTTGCAGGAAATGATTTATTAAAAACAAGCAAACAAGGGAAACAAAAACAACCGTGCTTTTATTCTTATAACGTTATCAATTATTATTTCCTGAATGACTATTCAGCATTTACTCTCTGTAGTGGAACTTGGAGAAATCTGTTTATGTTTTTACCTGGTCTGTAAATAAAACAATGTTGCACGTCCATCTCTAAAATTGTTACGTCACACCTCGTCCAGGAATTGTGATTCTTTTATTTTCAGTTCATACATCTGTGATGAAAGATTTCTACAACGTTCCTCCTCCTTTGTTTTTCTCCCCCTTCTGGCATCAGGAAAAACACGTTTTAATGCTGCATCCAAGTCCGGCTAATATTTAATGTAGTTTTCTAAACTTGCTTTTAAAGTTTATGCATGTGTTGTGTTTTGATATTAGACGGGGAAGCTCAAAGATGGAGCCCGTTCAGTGACGCGGACCATCCAGAACAACTTCTTTGACACGTCCAAGCAGGAGGCTATAGACATCTTGAGGCTGGGCTCCACACTAAACAGTGCTCTGGCAGACAAAGCTCGGGCCTTGCTCACCACTTCCAGTCTTTATGGTAATTATACACAACATGGAATAAAATGCTGTATTGTTGTGTATTATAGGGGTGCACTGACTGCAGTTTTCTGGCTGATCACCAATCTCTAAAAATCCTGACCTGCTGAAAACAATATTGTTTTATAAGCGACACTGTCAGGTGTTATAAGGTCACAATGCACCTTCAATTTTCCAATATTATTTTATTGAAAAACATACCCTTGAACAATATCCTAGAAACAATACAAACTTGTTTTAACTGGCCATGAGGTAGTGCTCTGAAATATAAATGAAGTTTAGACAATTGTTGTTAAAACTACAAAAAATTGGCAAAATCGGTTTCTCGTGTAAGTATCGGCTGATCTCCCAAAATTAAAGCTAGGGTATGTAAGATTGTAATGTAGTCTGTAACTTTTCAAACAATATATATTTTAACATATTTCTTCACTCTGTCACTAGATTGATGTTAGAGAGGTAATCTCTGAAAAAACTAAAAAAAATATTGTCCCCTTGCTTCTCCAGGTGGTAAATAAGCATTTCTAAAAAGAAAAAGTGACCCGCCATTTTCCAGCCAATAAAAACAAAGTTTGTAACCAGCCAATAAAAACCGAGCTTGAATTTGAATCAGCCAATAAAAACAGAGCTTGAATTCAAATTTCAACAGACCACAAGGGGGCAGAGCCATATATGGCTCTGAGGGGGAGGGATCAGAATGCTTTGCTTGTTGAAATTTTTTCTAAGTGCTGCTGTTCTACAGAAACTGCATACTGAACCTTTAAGGAAATTACGGCCGATAAATTGGCCAGCTGATTTTTTGGTGCACCCCTAGTGTAATTAGTTATATAATCAGTAGGAAACGTTCTGCCTAAGGTTCCCTATAATCAGGTGAAATAATTCATGTTTTAAGCCATTTCAAGCCTGAACCTATTTATTTTGTAACCGCATAAAACATTTTTTTTTAAAATACTCCCATCAGCCACACATTTATTTCTGCCCTGATCACTGAAGGCTTATGTGGCAGCAATACAAACCTAAGTACATCTTGAGGTGTTCTTACACTGAAATATTAGATGGTTCAAGCTCTGTGACAGGGTCACACACCATCTCTGTAACTGGTCTGCATAAATATTTAGGTAGGTGAAAAATGTCCATGCAACATCTGTTTGAATGCCTAGACGCAGGTTCTCCTTGCAGAACAATGTGTGTTGTCAGAACGTTGTGGTTCATTAGTGTAGCCATTTTTTTTTCAGCCGTGCACATTGTTGAAATATTTCTGACAAGTCTGGACGTGCAGTTGTTTGTGTCGTATCAGCCAGAAGTGATTTTGCACAGAAGAGAGGTTTATCTGCCTGCTGTCAAGTGGGAGGAATGATCTGCAACGTCCAAAATAATCATCTCTCTGTCTCAGCTAAATTAATACTTATCTGTTTTCTGTTCAGCAATGTTAACCCACGCTTTTCTTCTTTTTCTCCCAATCGCTTTTCAAACATGTGTAGTCACTGAGCCTGTCTTACAATCAGGTACAGTAGCTGACGATCTGTGATCAGTGGACGGATTTCTGCTCCTGTCCTTTCATGAAGTTGTTCTTTGTTTGCTTTTTGTTATTGATTTACAGTCCATTGTTGGTTGTGGTTTAATCCACTGTCTGTTTTGTATTAAGCAAAGCTGGGCACCGCTAATTAATAAATTAGTTCCACAATTTCTAAAACGCTTATTAATTTTTTTAGGTCCACAATTTCAAAAGCACAAATGTCTTATGAAAATTAGGGGAAGCTAATCTAATCCGCTATTTATATATTTCTATATTATATATATATATATATATATATATACAAGCCCAAAACCAGAAAAGTTGGCACGTTGTGGAAATCGCAAATAAAAACAGAATACAATGACTTGCAAATCTTTTTCAACCTATATTCAATTGAACACACTGCAAAGACCACATACTTAACGTTCGAACTGGTAAACTTTGTTATTTTTTGCAATTATTAGCTCATTTGGAATTTGATGCCTGCAACATGTTTCAAAAAAGCTGGCACAAGTGACAAAGAAGACAGAGAAATTTGAGGAATGCTCATCAAACACTTATTTGGAATATCCCACAGGTGAACATGCAAATTGGGAACAGGTGGGTGCCATGATTGGGTATAAAAGCAGCTTCCTTGACATGCTCAGTCATCCACATAGAAGGATGGGGCGAGGGTCACCACTCTGTGAACAAATGCGTGGGCAAATTGTCGAACAGTTCAAGAACAACTTTTCTCAACGAGCTATTGCAAGGAATTTAGGAATTTCACCATCTACGGTCCGTAATATCATCAAAAGGTTCAGAGAATCTGGAGAAATCACTACACGTAAGGGGCAAGGCCGAAAACCAACATTGAATGCCCGTGACCTTCGATCCCTCAGGCGGTACTGCATCAAAAACCGACATCAGTGTGTAAAAGATATCACCACATGGGCTCAGGAATACTTCAGAAAACCACTGTCAGTAACTACAGTTCGTCGCTACATCTGTAAGTGCAAGTTAAAGCTCTACTATGCAAAGCAAAAGCCATTCATCAACAAGATCCAGAAACGCCGCCGGCTTTGCTGGGCCCGAGCTCATCTGAGATGGACTGATGCAAAGTGGAAAAGTGTTCTGTGGTCTGATGAGTCCACATTTCAAATTGTCTTTGGAAACTGTGGACGTCGTGTCTTACGGACCAAAGAGGAAAAGAACCATCAGGACTGTTATAGGCGCAAAGTTCAAAAGCCAGCATCTGTGATGGTATGGGGGTGCATTAGTGCCCAAGGCATGGGTAACTTACACATCTGTGAAGGCACCATTAATGCTGAAAGGTACATACAGGTTTTGGAGCAACATATGCTGCCATCCAAGCGACGTCTTTTTCATGGACGCCCCAGCTTATTTCAGCAAGACAATGCCAAGCCACATTCTGCACGTGTTACAACAGCGTGGCTTCGTAGCAAAAGAGTGCGGGTCCTCCCCTGGCCTGCCTGCAGTCCAGACCTGTCCCCCATTGAAAATGTGTGGCGCATTATGAAACGTAAAATACGACAACGGAGACCCCGGACTGTTGAACAACTTAAGCTGTACATCAAGCAAGAATGGGGAAGAATTCCACCTGAAAAGCTTCAAAAATTGGTCTCCTCAGTTCCCAAACGTTTACTGAGTGTTGTTAAAAGGAAAGGCGATGTAACACAGTGGTAAATATGTCCCTGTGCCAACTTTTTTGCAATGTGTTGCTGCCATTGAATTCTAAGTTAATGGTTATTTGCAAAACAAAATAAAGTTTCTCCGTTCGAACATTAAATATATTGTCTTTGCATTCTATTCAGTTGAATATGGGTTGAAAAAGATTTGCAAGTCATTGTATTCTGTTTTTATTTGCGATTTGCACAACGTGCCAACTTTTCTGGTTTTGGGCTTGTATTTATATATAGCCGGCAGCGTTATCAATATTTGCACTACACTGCCAACTGAAAAGTAACAAAAATGATCCTAAAAGGATGAAATTACAAAAATCAAAGGATTTATTTAATACTTTACGTACATATATTCTATTCGGCCACGAAATTAACAAAAAATAGAATGATCTTTTAATCCCTAAAACCACGTTTAAATCTCAAATACACGGGTGTGTCGCCACCGCATTTATACAACAGTAACCCAAATACATGAAACTAACGAGTCACCGTCGAATGGTCGACACAAAACACACAATAAAATAATCCGGCCACGTTAATTTGGCTTGAAACAGCGGGGTTCTCTAAGGATTTATCCATTAGTAACCCAGCACAACCAACCGGCAGACACAGAGTTAGCGTCTATAGGTAGTCAACAGATTTAATGAAAACTAACTAAAATACATGAAAATAACGACTCACCGTCGAATGGTCGACACAAAACACACCTTAAAATCATCCGGCCACGTTAATTTGGCTTGAAACAGCGGGGTTCTCTAAGGATTTATCCATTAGTAACCCAGCACAACCAACCGGCAGACACAGTTAGCGTCTATAGGTAGTCAACAGATTTAATGAAAAGTAACTAAAATACATGAAAATAACGACTCACCGTCGAATGGTCATCACAAAACACACAATAAAATCATCCGGCCACGTTAATTTGGCTTGAAACAGCGGGGTTCTTTACGGATTTATGAAGACACCGAGCGCAGCCAGCTACAGAATTAGCCCCTGAGTTCAACTATGACCCGGAAGATGGAATAGTCCATTTTTAGTAGGGGGATAAAGAAATCGACCGTTTTTTTATTGCTTATTTAATGATCGTTTTCATCGCAACTATAATTATTTTTATGTTAAATGTAGATTAACAAGCAGGATCAATGTTAGTGATGTAGGTGACTGCACGGGGCGAGGCGGGGCCGGGGCCACTGCTGAAATGGGACCCCCAGGCATTTACCTACATGGTAGAGCCGAGTCTGTTCTCAGCTCTGCCCCCCTCCCCCTCACACCCTTCCTCCTCTCTGCTGTTTACGGTGGGGAAAAAGGTAAAACAAGCAGCATAAGAGCTTGTAAATAAGTTTATTGGTTTTTACTGATAGATAATTAGTTATTAGCGGTACTGCATTTTAAATAAAAATAGCACAAATCCGCTTATGAATTATAAAAGTTAGTCAATTCACAAAAACGCTGACAAAAAGTTTAGGTCCACTGTAAGCGGAATAGCGCTTTAGCGCTCCCTAGCGTTCATCCGCTCACCTTTGGTATTAAGTAAGGCTGCACGATTAATTGCATTTGCGATTATCTCGCGATATGTTAAAACGCGATTCACTTATCGCACGGGCTGCGATTTGAATGGTCACGCTTTTTGGCATCACACCGGTCTGGTTGCACGCAGCTCTGAGCGAGCAAAACAGAGAGAGCAGGGAGGAGGAGACTGTGCGCTCCAACACAGTTGCTTCAGGCTCGACAGAAGTCATAAAAGTTATAAATTCAGTTAAGTTAGCTCATTTAAACGTGTATCTGAGCTTAGACGCTGAGACACCGAGACTGCGGCAGATAAACAAAGCGCGAGCTGGTCATGTGACCGGGTCTGTTTTGACGGTGCTCTGTTAGCAGCTAGCTCAGCAAGCTAACTTCTGCGTGAAAAAGCGCATTAATTATCTGATTTAAAAAAAACAGTTGTGTCGTTAGTGATATGAATTAATACAGAACCAGTAAAAATAATCGCATTTTAAATCGCAATCGCAATTTATAGAAAAAAAATTGCGATTAGATTATTTTCCAAAATCGTTCAGCCCTAGTATTAAGATATAAAACGATTAATAGAAAATTAACAAATTGATTTTGTTATAAACTTCACACATTTTAGTGAAGGTTTACAGACAGTAATGAGCCATTACCAAGATTTATCCTGTGTATGTTATCACTTTTTCATCATTGATATGCTTTGTGCCATGCTTCATGTCTTCAGACTTTGTTGTGGACTATGTTTGCGTTTTGTTTAGCTTTTCCCCACTTCTGTTTAGTTAACCATCACCCTTCTTGTATTAAAAAAAAGCACATTCTTGAGTTTTGCAAACTAATCCAGCTCTGCTCTCCTCTGCAGCCTCTCCAAGAGTATTGCTGGGAATGTGTCAGAGCTACCACAAATACACAAGGCCCAAGAAAATCAGAGTGTGTGTTGGCACCTGGAATGTCAACGGGGGTAAACAGTTTCGCAGCATTGCTTTTCGAAACCAAACGCTTAACGACTGGCTGCTGGATGCTCCAAAAAAGGCAGGCCATCCCGAGTTCCAGGGTACGTTCCCCTTTATTTGTCTGCAAAAACACCTGGTTATCATCACTGTTTAACAGCATGTTTTATAGGGGTGATCTTATTTACCTTGTTAAAAACGTGGCTATGTTTGAAAATGGTTGATAACGTGTAGGTAAGAGGATCGGTTGAACTCTTACATGTGTACACAAAACAGACAAAGTCGTCATTAGATTATATTTTTTTAATTAGAAACTGAAACTAAAACCAGACAACCCAATTCCTGGTTATTTTTATGTGTACCGGTACTCGTCGCGCTAGAGCAAATTCATTTCTCTTCTTTCTCTGTTTTTATTTTGTCCAGGAATTTTTAACTTTTAGGTAAATTTAGTCAAATATATCAACATACCGGTAATAAGTTTACCCTTGAAAGGTCTTATGACACAATTGTTTCTGACAAAACCTAAAAGTCTCTAAAGTTTTAGTTTTTTGTTAGAATTATTTCTCCTCGTAACATTATGTAACATTACTACACTCTAGTGTTCCTAAGGGATCAAATAGACCACATAGAAAGTGCTTTAAATGTATTTTCTGATCACATACAGTAATCATCACACCTTTCAGTAATGCTTATTTTATTTTACTTCTATTATTTTTGTTTTTAAATGTTTATATTTGCTCTCTCGGTGATGATTTGCTTTTTACGTAAAAATCATCAGGACAGACTTCATCTTACCCCGAAGAAGGGAAGGCCTTTCCAGGATATTGTTGTCAAGTTCCACCTCTTGTCTCACAACATCTTTTTTTAGTTTAGACGCAAAGAGGAAAAAACACACTTGCAATGTGCACAAGTAAACATTTATAGTTTAAAAAAGCAGTTCCACGTGAAGGCTCGGATACTCCACGGCTCAGAATGGCTGACTCCCATTGACCTGACTGAAATCAGGGTGTAGCAGATGTACCATGCTGCAGCAGTCTATCTGGTTCAGTAAAAATGAAAACCAAATGAAAAGAAACTGGTGTTGTGCAAGACTAGTTTTGGGAGAAAAAAATAATTAAGAAAAATTACAAGACAAAAAACAGAGAAAAGAAAAGAGAAACTCGACTTCGGACCCCCGAGCGGCAGATCTACGTTTGACTAAAACAATGCCTGATTTATTCCTAATGGATCTGAAGCGTCTGGGGGGCTGGGTGGTCTTCCCAAAATCCGAGACTGGAAGTTTTCAAGAATTATCAAAATAAGTCTTTTGGGCCATAAATGGCATAAAATTACCATAAAATTAATATTTTGTCAATTTCCTTTAAAAAAAAAAATTTATGCAATGTGGATTTGTTTATTTCTTTTTGTAAGAGTTAAGGTGTCTCACATATTTCATGGTTTTCACGAGTGTATAAATTGTATGCTGGGGGGAGGGGGGCGTCGAGGACTGATGTACCCTTTTCAGAAAGAAAAAAAATGTGGACTGGTTTTGATACACCCTGAATGACTAACATGCTGCTTTTCTCCTGCATGGTCGACACTCTTCTTCTTCTTCTTCTTCTTGTGTCTGCATGGTCGACACTCTTCTTCTTCTTCTTCTTCTTGTGTCTGCATGGTCGACACTCTTCTTCTTCTTCTTGTGTCTGTATGGTCAACACCAGGCTCATTTAAATGACAGTT
>JBBPBX010101884.1:0-12125 GCA_038048925.1 Garcialebias charrua
ACCTGAAGAATTCCATAGTCAACCAGTTCATAAAATTTTAATAAATTTATTGGTTATCAGTTCTACATTGGGGAAACTAAACAGCCACTGGCCAAGAGGATGGACCAGCACAGAAGATCATCAGAGCAGGACTCTGAGGTCTACACTCCTCTGCAGGACATCCGTCACTCTTTCAGGGATGAAGATGTTCACATCCTTGATAGGGAGGATTTCAATTTTAATCTTTCTTATAAAGCATCTGTCAAATTTGAAGGGTATTGCTGTCATCCATGAAATATTATTTTTTGAGCTTATGTACCGTAAACACCGGTGTATAATACGCTCCGGTGTATAATACGCTTTGGCCAATATTTGGAAATAAATCAGAAAAATCGGTAGATAATACGCTTCGGTGTATAATACGCGCTGCCGTGACAGTCTTTTTTATGGCCACTAGATGGCGCCAGGATACGCCTCCAGGTACAGTCTGCAGGTAAACAGACTACAGGGTGCATTAGCGCCCATAGCGGCCGAAACTGGTACTGCACCATTTTTAGGCCAAAATGAAAAACAGCGAATCAGAGCCAAAAATGGGTCTAAAAATATGGGAAAAAAATCTGTAGATAATACGCTTCGGTGTATAATACGCAGGACATTCAAATGAGCAATAAAAGTGCGTATTATACACCGGTGTTTACGGTAGTAAAAACGTGATATTATGTAGTAAAAACGTGATACGTATGTAGTAATAACGTGATATGTAGTAAAAACCTGATATTATGTAGTAAAAATGTGATACGTATGTAGTAATAATGCGATATTATGTAGTAAAAACGTGATACGTATGTAGTAATAACGTGATATGTAGTAAAAACGTGATATTATGTAGTAAAAACGTGATATTATGTAGTAAAAATGTGATACGTATGTAGTAATAACGTGATATTATGTAGTAAAAACATGATACGAATGTAGTAAAAATGTGATATGTATGTAGTAAAAACGTGATAGTAAAAATGTGATACGTATGTAGTAAAAACGTGATATTATGTAGTAAAAACGTGATACGTATGTAGTAAAAACGTGATAGTATGTAGTAAAAACGTGATATTAAAAATAATAAATAAATAAATGTCACATTTTTGTCATCTGTGTATGTTTCCCATACTTGACAGACGAAATTGGCCTCTGCATTTAACCCAACCACCACCAGATGTAGTAAAAACGTGATACGTATGTAGTAATAACGTGATATTATGTAGTAAAAACGTGATAATAGTAGGCATGTAACGGTTGTAATGGGTGTACCAAACCGTTTCGGTACAGCACGTTCGGTTCAGTCCACCTGCGTACCGTTTCGGTTATTTTTTCACTCATTGAACGTTAATATATGCGCCGCGGAACAAAATTTCCTGGGCGCGTTTAAGCACGGAGCTATTATCGCGAAGCACGCGCAGCATTATTAGCCATTAGCTGCTCGCTCCGGTCTCCTGTTTGTGAACGTTATAGCTTTCTTGTTAAAAGACGAGCGCACACGCAGCTTGTGTGGACGTTGTTTCATGAAGACTCTGCAGCAGCTGACCGTGGTAAAGTTAGTTTTAAGTTGGAAGTTGGATATTCGAGCTCCGTGGCTTCAGGGGTGCGTTGCTCTCGTCAGTCCGCTTCATGGAGTCTGATTTCGGGCAGCCGCTGCGTGACGCAGCTCTCTGCAGCAGCAACACTAACGTGAACGCGCTGGAAACTATGTCATCGGAATGTGAACGAAGAAACATTGCAGAAACACCGCTAAAAGCAGCTGCATTTAAACAACTTTTATCAGGTAATCAGAGCGGTCCAGAGCAATAACACAAACTGTATGAGTTTTTAAAGATCTGAATCTAGTCTGAATGTTTTTTATGCGCAGTTGATCCTTGCTATGAGACATCCATCACGTCAACACTTAAGTCAAAAAGTTCAGCTCTTTATGAAAAAACTAAAACTGATTGTGAACAAGTCCTGGAGCTGATTTAAGCCCTGCCCTGATGATGAGTGGGAGATTCAACCGTTCAAGAGGTATTGTTCTTTTATTATAATTATTATTTATAATTTATTATTATTTAAAATCATAATCTTATTAACTTATTTTTTTTACCTCTGTTTTTTATTTCCAGTATTTCCAGTTACAGAGGTAGCATGTCTCTTCCACTTCAGGGAAATCCACCAGAGATCACCTGCTGCAGCTAAGAAGTGTGTGATGACTGAACTGAACTCTGGTTGTGAGTAATGAGGACAAATACAGCCACACTGCTGCTACTGGACAAAAACTTGATTAGTTAGATTGTAAACAGTCTGTTGCTGCTTATTGTTCTGACTGTTATTGTATTTATTAAGATTTTTATTATTGTTAATATAGTTTATTTATTGTAGAGTGCTGTTTATTTAAAATATCATCCAAATGGGTCACTTTTATTTATTAATACAATACAATACAAACATATATTTGGCATATTTTCAAAATAAACATTTTGTAAGTCTTTATTTTGTCTTTTTTTTGTACCAAAAATAAACCGAACCGAGCCCTCCTTGTAATTGAACCGAACCGAAATGTGATTTTAGCGTACCGTTACACCCCTAGCATATCACGTTTTTACTACATAATATCACGTTTTTACTACATAATATCATGTTTTTATTACATAATATCACGTTTTACTACATAATATCATGTTTTTACTACATACGTATCACGTTTTTACTACATACGTATCCTGTTTTTACATAGGTATAACATTTTTACTACATAATATCACATTTTTACTACATACGTATCACATTTTTACTACATAAGCTCAAAAAACATTATTTCATGGATGACAGCAGTACCCTTCCGTAAATTCGCTATTAAAGTATTTCTTAATTTAATAACCAATATAACTATTATAACTAATTTACAAACTATTTTCACTAAATGCAACAAATGTTTTTTTTTTTTTTAATCATCGGAGACCATTTTCTGGGAGAATATGACAGATTACTGGTGTTTCCTTAAACAAACCTGTTTATTTGAACTCCAGATGTAATTTTAAATATAAAACACCATTTTATTTTTAAACATATATGACGATGAGTTACACATTTCTTCCTACCTTGAGCAGTTCGACACTTCAATCGTGTGGCCTTCACAGCTTCTTCCTCCACATCGAGGGGCCGGGCTGTCACAAGATCTGGAGCGACACGAGCAGGAGGTCACACCGTCCAGGGGGTCGTCGTTGTTGCACGGTTGCCATGGTGACCAGGGTCCAAAGACACCGTTGATGGTTTGATTCCTCAGCTGGATGGCAAACAGTGACCACGTGGTGAGCACTTCATGAAAATCTCATTTAAGCACCGTGAGGCAGAAAGTTATTTTTTGTTTGTTTCCTCAGATGCTCCAACAGATTGTGTGTTTTTTTATGAATATGAAAGAAAACAAATAAATAGAAATAAAACGGCAAAGAACACCAAACACATAAAGATTGTAAATCAATACTTATAAGAAAGAGTGTGAATGAATAATGTAGAAAAGTGTTTACTCGTCAACAAACCAAGTGTTAAACACCCTATTTATTTTACTGAAAGTTGTTTTTATTTGCTCCACACTAAAAAAAAGTTTATTCTGTTTCCGTTCTAAATTGAAGCTAGGGGTGCAGGAAAAAAATTGATTTTTTTAAAGAATCTAGATTCTTAGTCCTGGCGATTCAGAATCGATTCTAAAAGTCCCAAAATTGATGTTTGTTTTTTTTTATTAAATATGAATCAATATGTTAAAAAAGACTGAAGTCTGTATTTTATTTTGAGTTAAAGGTTAATGCACTATGGTACCGGTAGGTTGTTCCTGTTTAAAGTGCTTTATAAATAAAATGGTATGGTATGGTATGGTAAGTCTGTTTACTTTATATATATATTGAATTATTTGTCTATGATGGACTGGAGACCTGTCCAGGTGTCCCCCACCTCTTGCACAGTGATGACTGGACATGGACATCAGTGACCCCCGAGACTCAAAGGAAGAAGTGGGTAAAGATGATGGATGGATAAATTATTTGTTCCTTGATTTTTCTTTTTCTTTTATTGTTTTAGAGAAATCCAGGCAACTAATCTAACCTAATACTGTACTGGTAATTTAAGTTACAGAATTTAATGCATTCCTGTATAATTTGTTCCTATTTTTGGTATAAATATCAAATGATGCAAAAAATTTGATACAGTACAGAACCTAAAATTATTGTTTTAAATAAATGTTCTATTTGTTTACATTGTTGTTTAATATTCTCAGTTTAAAATTATTGTTTTAAATAAATGTTCCATTTGTTTACATTGTTGTTTATTCTTTTCAGCTTGTCAGTTAAAAACTGAAACTAAATTTATGACCATTTTAATAGAAAAATCGTTTCTGAATCAAAAATCGTTTCTGAATTGAAAAATCGATTTTATATCGAATCTTGACACCAAAAATCGGAATCGATTCTCCAGACACTGAGAGATTTGCAGCCCTAATTGAAGCCAAAATGTTCAGTTTATTTGAGCTGCCATTGTACTTTTGAGCCAAAGGGACATGGAACAGTACCAAAAAGGTCCAGCTGCACACCATTCCAACTCAATGACTTTTTTCAACATTCAAGATAAAGACTTACTATTATTATTTTCGTGGGGCTAATGTCCCATCCATCCATCCATCCATCCATCCATCCATCCATCCATCCATCCATCCATCCATCCATCCATCCATCCATCCATCCATCTCCAGTCCATCACAGGGAGACATAGAGACAAATGAGACAACCATTCTCTCTCTCACTCACACCTAGGGACAATTTAGAGTTACCATCAGACTAACATGCATGTTTTGGTCTGTGGGAAGAAACTGGAGTACCCGGAGAAAACCAACGCAGCACGGAGAGAACATGCAAACTCCACCCAGAAAGGCTGGTATTTGAACCGGCAACCTTCTGGCTGAGAGGCAGCAGCTCTACCAACCGTGCCAACCGGGATAATGTGCCACTTGATTAAAAACTCAACTGCGCCACAGCCTTCCAGACAAAGTCAAACATCTGTGTTCTGGTCCAACGTCTAGTTACAATTTATGTGGACGATATGGAACAATCTATGAGCGGGACAAAGACAGTTTGGTCTTTTCTTGACATATCTCTATTCTGCTGTGGAAAAGACAGCAGCCACAAAGACCTCCTGCTGCTCAAAGACGTCTTGTGTGTTAAAATGTATTCTCATCAATAGGGGTGCAGGAAAAAAAAAAATCGATTTTTTAAAGAATCTAGATTCTTAGTCCTGGCGATTCAGAATTGATTCTACAAGCCCAAACTCTTTTTTTTTTTTTTACATTAAAACCCAAAAGATAAAGAAAATAAAACCATATCTATATGAAAGAATACATAAAATGAAAGGTGGCAGAAAGAAGAAGAAATCTTATTTTATCTGCCCCTTTTTTCAAAAACAAAACAAGTTCAAACAATCAATTCAAACAATAATCTTCTATAAGTAACAGAGCAAAAAGCTAACCTAATACTGGTTATTTAAGTTACAGAATTTAATGCATTCCTGTATTATTTGTTCCTATTTTTGGTATAAATATCAAACGATGCAAAAAATTTGATACAATAAGGAACCTAAAATTATTGTTTTAAATAAATGTTCCATTTGTTTACATTGTTGTTTATTCTTTTCAGCTTGTCAGTTACAAAACTGAAACTAAATTTATGACCATTTTAATAGAAAAATCGTTTCTGAATCAAAAATCGTTTCTGAATCGAAAAATCAATTTTGAATCGAATCGTGACACCAAAAATCGGAATCGAATCGATTCTCCAGACAGTAACCGTGTTTCCATCTATTTTCATTTCTAATTTTGAGCTAATTTTTGAAATCTCGCAAATATGTAAATACAAATTAATGCGAAGCAGAAGTGTTTCCATCAACTGGCTTGAATCGCATCTACCAGGCCACGCACAGCGTCATTACGTCAGACGTCAGCGTTACGCATGTCTACAGTAAACAGGAAGTAGCGGTTGAAAACAGAACCCGACCACACATCTCGTCAAAATGGAGAGAATATTTCAGGTATGTGTTGCTATCGGGCAAGTTGTATTTATTCTGTCATGCCAACTAGTTTTAGCGATGTTACATGTTGTCCGGAGCGGAAACAGCTGATCAGTCACATGACGTGAATGTTCGCTACGGCAGAACTGAGTCGGCAAATCTGTTTCCATCTGTCGTTTTGCGCATCAGCTCTGTTTCGAAACCCCAAAACCACCTCAAGCGAGCGTATCAACTTTGGGGCGAATTAGGGGAAGTTAACTCAAATTTTGCCGTTTCCATTCAGCTTTCCTGATGCGATGCTTCAAAATGCGCATCTAGAAACCTTGATGTAAACACGGAGAGATTTGCACCCCTACTCATCAAATCTGTTTATGTCAACTGTTCTAGTCACCAGCCAGTCATAAAACAGCGCATCATTATCCAGTATGTTTGCAAGTTTGCACACAAATTTGCTAGTGACGGTGCAAGATCCTTTAAATTGCTCAGTTGGAGAAATACTTCAAAGACCCCTTGTCCCAGACCTCAGTGTGGATGTTGTGTGTTGAATCATTTGGCTTTGTGAAGAACACAATTAGGTTAAAGTGTCTGGACTCACTAAATGTGTTCTTTTCGCTGATGACACAACTTTTTTTTGTTCTGGAAATAATATTGAACAATTACTGGATTTAATGATGAAGGAGTTTGTTAAAATCCAAAACTGGTTTAAACTTAACAAATTATCATTAAATTTAGAAAAAAACAAACTATATGATATTTAGTAATAAAAACAAATCAATTGATATTCCATTTTTAATCGAGGACTCAATGATTTGCAGAGTCAGTGAGGTAAACTTTTTGGGTGTTGTCATTGATGAGAATCTATCATGGAAACAACATATTAATTTGGTTAAAACATAAATATCTAAATCAATTGCAGTATTGTATAGAGTTAGAAATCTATTAAACGACAAAGCACTGTATCTGTTGTATAGCTCAATGACTGTGCCACATTTGATTTATTGTTAATATATGGGGAAAAGCATGTAAAAGCAGCACAATGCCTATTTTTATTTTGCAGAAAATAATTAAAATAATCATAAGAAAGCATTACTGTCACCCATAAAGTCAATTATTTTATCAGATGAAATTGCTGAAGTTCTATGATTTGGTGGATTATAACATACTTATGTATAGAGCTAAAAAAAATACACTACCGTCAAATATCCAAATGTATTTTGTGAAAAGATCAAGCTGTTACAATCTCAAAGGAAAATATGTATTTGTAAAACCGCAATTTAGAACTAGTATGAAATGAAGAACTACCTTAATTCAGGGAGTGGGATTGTGGAACAACTTAATGACAGAAGTTAAGGAAGCCAAATCAATCCCTGTCTTTAAGAAACTGGTTAAAGTTGAATTGTTAAACAAATATAAATGAATGCATTTCAATGAGTAATATATACAATTGAAAGTTGAATGAGTTATTTACTTATTTTGTTATTATATAACAATTTGTTTGAATTCTTATTTAGATAAATAAGGAGCAGATTTAATAAGATATTTTCTTCATCTGCTACCTTTCATTTCATATTTTATATATATATTTTCAATTCATATACAGTATGTCAATTGTTGTATTTCATTATTGTAAAATGAATAAATACTAATAAAAAATTCATGTTTTAGAAGGACGACAATATATTATTAAAGTTTATGACACTCCGTCTCTCCATAAACGAAAAGTAAAGCAAAAACAAACCAAAAATGGACCACTTTCCATCAAATTAAACTTCAGGTTCCACTTACAGTGAAACATGAAGAAAAGTGAGAAAGTCTTATAGTTCCAGACATCTGGTACACACATGGACACAACGTGACAATAAAAGCATTCATGATGTCCAGCTGCTGCAGGTCACAACTGTTTATGGACGATGTGAAAGAAGACAGAAGCAGTCAGGTAAATCCTGCTGAGCATAGTGACACACTGTCTGCTGAGATTCAACCAGAACCAGCAGACCATCTTTCTCACGGTAAACACAGCAGTGATGTCTCACCGGACAAATGGAGATGTTCTGCTTCCACTGACTCATGTTGGAGCTTTCCTCCAGCGTGGTGCATCGCCGCTGCTTGAAGTCCCAGCCACAGTACGGGTCCCTCGCCTCCAAGCACAGTCTGGACAGAAAAAGAACAAAACGCAAAGTTACAAACTAATTAAAAGAACGACGGGGAACCGAATGAACATTTGACCAACGAAGGCATCGTGACGGTGCATCATGACCAGTGAACATACCAGGGTTCATCAAATGTGATACAGAAGTTTCAACCTGATCCAGCACAACAAACACTTAAAAAGCAAAAAGAAACAGAAATCACAGGAAAAGGTACATTTCTAAATGTGCTCTTTGAGCTCTACCAAAATACATTTTAATATTTATAATTCAACCCAGCACAGCTCGAACTCCACAAGAACAAAGGCAGATATCTTTTTTTAAATAGTAGGCTTTAAAAACTGAATTACTTTTATCTGACAGTCAGATAAAGCACTCTAAGGTTTGAAATTTGTGACTCAGAAACTATTTCCCAGCCATTTCATCCACCAAATAAACAAACGTTTCACAGCAAAGGACAAAAGAACATCGTAATAAAACTTAAAAATATATCAAACATTTGTGCCTTCCTAAAACTATGCAGGCCCCAAACTTTCATAGATTCATGTAACTTTCATAGACATCATCTGTCCACAGTGGATGTTTGACATGAGTAACGTATTTTCCGGAATATAGGTTGCGGCTTTTTGCCTAATTTGCATGCCCTGCGACCTATAGAGAGGTGAGACCCGTTTATGGATTTTTTCCCCATATTTTTAGACCAATTTTTGGCTCAGATGTGACCGTTTTTCATTTTGGCAGACAATGGTGCAGTACCACTTTAGTCCGCTAGGGGACACTTCCAGAGAGTCCACCGACCGTTTCCACCTCATGTGTCCAAAAAAAAGCCTCCTCTGCTCGGACTGACTCTGTCGCTGTCCGGCCTCCTGCTCTGGATGTAACTTCTGTTAGCTCTGTTTGTTAGCTGTCTGTTTGCAAGATAAGTCAAGAACCACACGGCTGATTTTTATGAAACTTACAGAATGTAATCACTGTATGGACATTTACAAGTAGAATAGAATAGAATAGAATATATCTTTATTGGCATCGTCATTGCACCAGAGTACAAAACATTGCAATTGAGAGGGGACGTGTGCACAAGTGACTAGCTTTATGAGATGTTTGAGATAAAAAAACAACGATCTTTTAGCTTTGTTGTTAGCGGTTAGCTACCGTAAACAGATACCTACTACTTAGATAAATAGCTCATAAACCACTCTGTGGATTTGTTTCTGCTCCCAGAGTG
This sequence comes from Garcialebias charrua, assembly GCA_038048925.1. Classification (NCBI taxonomy): domain Eukaryota; kingdom Metazoa; phylum Chordata; class Actinopteri; order Cyprinodontiformes; family Rivulidae; genus Garcialebias; species Garcialebias charrua. The sequence continues at coordinate 9,424 of JBBPBX010101884.1, forward strand.
TAATTATATGGCTTTAGTTTACAAATTGTTGACCTGTATAAGACATTTGAGATAAAATTCGATTTTTTATTCGTTTTTTTAGATGGAATCGTCTCGTGTTAGCTTTCATTTTATTTCCGTTTATAACGTTATAAATAGCTCATAAACCACTCGGGGGATATTTTTTCTGCTTCCAGAGTGTAATTATATGGCTTTAATTTACAAACTGTTGCCCTGTATAAGACATATGAGATAAAATTCGATTTTTTATTCGTGTTTTGAGAGACGGACTCATCTCAGTTAGCTTTCATTTTATTTCCGTGTATATTTTAGCAAATAGCTAATAAACCACTCGGCTAATAAACTACTTGTGCTATAATATCAGCTATAATTTTTAGCAAACAAACAATTGTTTTTACCGTGTTAATCAGTGCTTTAAGTGGAAAAAAATAAGTGCCGGTACCCTCCCTTATCTCTTCAGACAGGCTTTTGGTTAATTTTGTACATTGATTTTAGAGTTTGTTATGTTTTACCTTTTTGTATAGTACTTCTGTGATTTTAAGATTTTATTTTTCCTTTTGTAAAGCACTACAGTATGTGACTCTCATGTCTGTGAAATGTGCTATATAAATAAAACATACTTACTAAAAGTAAAAACTCATTTCTTAAATATGCTGGTGAAGATGTTTTGCCAGAAATTTTGAATAAAGTAGAAGCCATTTCCTGCATTCTGGTGTATTTTAACAAGTTGTTAAACATCTATGTTTACCTACATGTAAACACTTGATTCAATAACTATTTTAGAGACATCTAACAAAATAAAGTCAGGTCCTGTGGACAGATTAAAAAATTGTTTAAATTATTATTGATCATGAATCAGGATATTTTAGAGACACCTCATTCAACTAGATCATATAGACATCATCCTGTTTTTAAACTCACTCCTGTGGCTATAATTAAATTAATGTGACACTTTATCACAGTGGCTTTAGGGGTGCAATTGACTTTTATTTTGTTAATTTTTATTTAGTTTTATTTGTAACACAACATGCCATTTTACTAAACAATGGTGACACTCAACTGCATGTATAAAAATATTAACTTTACCCAATGAACAGGTGACATTTTAATAACCACCAACAGTGAATTTAGGAGGGGTTTTTACTGTTTCTGATTTAGTGATAGATGTGGTTTAATGTAGAGACTTGCCTGCAGCTGTTCCTTCATACACACCGTGGTGAAGTTAGTTTATGACTCTGTCATGTTTTCATCAGCTGGGTTCTCTCGTATCGTCAAGAAACACTGCCTGTTCTACTTCCGCCTCCCTCGCGCTCTGTCGCGTTGCAGAGTTTGTTTGTTTTTTAACAGATTTCGCTGTTGTCTCCTCCCCCCGTCTGTCCTGAGGTTGTGATTGGCCAAATGACGCGCTCCACCAAAGATGTTTTATTATCGAGAAGATGCATTGCTCTGTCTTGAAATCCAGTCAGGGGGAAATTATGCCGTCTGCCATGGGTCTTTCAAGTGAAGAAGACGAAAATAAGTTCCGGAACGCACCTTACTCTTAAAAAAAGTCCCGGTACTCTCAGGGTTAAATTTTAGAAGTGGTGGAACTGGGTTCCGGTGAGTTCCGGCCCACTTAAAGCACTGGTGTTAATCTTCTTAAAAGCCTTGCTTTGCGCTCCTGTGACAGACATTTGCAACAGAGCTAAACACTCCCCCACATTTCCGGGTTGACTCAGCGGTGACGTGTCACGTCAGCGGTGGATGACGCGTTACGTCGGCGGTGACGTAGGTGCGACCTATATTCCGGTGCGATCTATTTATGGATTTTTTCCAATTTTTTGGCAATAATTGGACAAAGCGACTCATATTCCGGTGCAACCTATAACCCGGAAAATACGGTAAGGCCCTTTGATTGTTTTCCATTCAGGGTTTTTGTCTTCTCAGAAAGTTCCAGTCCAGCTTCAAATGTCTTGAAGACCCAGATTTCCCTCACTAATGTATCTATATCTGTGCCTTCCATCTTTCCTTCAACTCAAGTCCCAGTCCCTGCTGATGAAAAATAACCCCACAACATGATGCTTCCACCACCGTGCTTCACTGTGGGGATAGTTTAATCATCAGAGGCACAATCAGAGTTGCTATTTAAACCAGACTTGGTTACACTGAATCTACAGTAAGTAAAAAAAAAAAAAAACAACTTTAAAAGATCTGAAGCATCACTTTAGTGTCTAAGCCCCAGCAAGCACTTCCTCAGACGTTGTGGAGGAATCGAGATACGACAAGCGACGTTCCTCCCTTGTATTCATGTGAACAACGGTACACACGGTACATTACCCAAACAGTGATTAAATATTTGTAAGCTCCTGCGGTAAAACAGAGGCTTATTGACTGCTAATTAAATCTAAAGCTGTTAATGATGAGACTAAGCCGTCAGAGCCGTCGTGACGCCTCAGGAACGCTGAATAAAAGGCATCGACTGAAGAACTCCTTCCTCTCACATTCTGCTCCCTCTTTCTCCTCATCAGCCTCACTTCTCTCTCTCAACTCCTTAATTACAGTTTTGTAGCTTCTCCTCCGTCGCTCCTTCCATTCTGCACTACGACGAGAATCCTCCTGGCACAGGCTCTTACGGTTTATTTGAAGAGACCGGTGTTTAGCCGGGAGGCTGCCAAGTCTCCATGTGTTGATACAGCTCTTTGTGCCGGGGTCAGAGCAACCTG
>JBBPBX010101885.1:0-12124 GCA_038048925.1 Garcialebias charrua
ATATATATATATATATATGGTGCTGTCAACTGTAAAAAACTAAAGAGAACATTTTTTTTTAAAATCATGAAATGCTGTTATGTGTTTTGGTTTTGTTGGGCCACCCCAACATTATCAGTGACCCCCATCTGACCACCCCTTTGAAAACCTCCTGGAGGCAGACTCGTCCATGAACAGTGTCAGTTCAATATCGCCCTGGCTCGAGGCGTAGTAAAATAAAACTGAAATGTGGATCTGAGTGGGAGTTTTTTGATGTTCAGCGCAAAGCGCACGTCACAACTGATTTAAAGTCTCGTGTCATGCCCTGTTCTGCACCCACCACCCTTCATCGTCAGTGTTTTCGGGGCGAAGCATGAATCTGTGCAGACAAACGTGGATCACACGCATGGAGGGAGAAAGCCTCCAGGGTCAGTGATGTAATGAATCACAGCTCATTGATGGCCTCCGCGTACGGGTGCATGGAGGCGCAATACTCTCCCACAGGCTGACATAAGTGTACGGCAGGCAAACCTGAGCAGACCCAGTTTTAGATGGAAGTGCACTGAATGCAGGTCAAGTAACAAGGTTGAACAAAAACTGTCCCCGTGACCTGATTTGTGACCTTTGCTCAACACGTCTGTCTTTTATTGAACCAATTCAGTTCAGCGGGAAAGCTAAGGTTTGTTCATGTGTCCTCCATCAAAAACAACGAAAGACGACCAGCTGGAGGATGAACAACCACGTCAGCCTGAAAGGAGGACAACACCTCATGACATGGATTCAGGTCTCTCTTGTAAATGAGTCCCGGAGGCTCAATGAGACTAACCTGTGTGAATAAAGGTGGAATGAAACTAATAGAATCAAACTAAAACCAGCGGCAGCAACACAACAGATTCCATCCAGGTTTCAGGCTTTGACTTAAAATCTTGTGTTTTTACACAGAATAAAAGACGAGCTCAATATTCTAGCTTTCAATGAAGCCCAGATGTGTTTTAAAATAACCAGATGTAGCTTTAAACTGTTGGGATTGATTTTGAATCCTCTAATGTTCTATGTCAGTGGAATAAAGTATACATTTGTCTCAGGTTTTATTGATTTACACAAAAAGAAGAAGCGGGTAAAGATAATGGATGGATTAGCCTGGTTAAAACCAGACCCTTGTCCTTCACTTCGCTTTGGACAGTCCAAAGCGAAGTGAAGGACAAGGGTCTGGTTTTAACCAGGCTATGGATGGATGGACGTCGAGTTTAAAAATATATATCGACTACAAATCCAAAGGCAAATATGTTTCTGTGAAAATGCATTTGATTAAATGCCTGATCTTCAAAGTGAGCCCATAAAAATTTATAAAAAAAAAGAGCTAAAATGTGGTATTATAGATTAGATTGTACTAGCTTATACAGAAGCTTACATGTTTCTGTTAATTTTTATTTATTAGAAAATAGAAACTTCTTTCACTTTGGAAGATCTGTGACTTCCTGCTCCTTAAAGCCTGCAGGCCTCTTCAATGTATCCCCACCTTCATGCATAATAAAACATTTTTACATAAAAATGATTAATTTAACTCTTCTTAAAACAACCTGGTTGTGTATTGACCTTTAGTATGTGCACAAATAAATGTAAACTTCCTAAAGCAATGTGCATTACAGTATTCTTGCAGAACACAGATTCTTTTTTAAAGTGACATAGGTGAATCTATGAAAGCCCATTTCCGCCAGTCTGTTAAAAAATGGCAAAAATTATCTCAAAATAATGAGATAGTATCTCAAAAATAATGAGATAGTATCTCAAAATAATGAGATAGTATCTCAAAATAATGAGATAGTATGTTGAAATTTTGAGATAGTATCTTGAAATTTTGGGATACTATCTCAAAATTTCGAGATATTATCTCAAAATAATGAGATACTATCTCATTTTTTTAGATGGTATCTCAAAATAATGACATACTATCTTGTTCTGAGATACTATCTCATTATTTTGAGATAGTATCTCATTATTTTGAGATAGTATCTCAAAATTTCGAAATGCTATCTCAAATTTTTGAAATACTATCTCAAAATTTTGAGATACTACCTCATTAATGTGAGATAGTATCTCAATATTTTGAGATACTATCTCAAAATAATGAGATAATATCTCAAAATTGAGATACTATCTCATTATTGAGATACTATCTCATTATTTTTGAGATACTATCTCATTATTTTGAGATAGTATCTCATTATTTTGAGATACTATCTCATTATTTTGAGATAGTATCTCAAAATTTCGAAATACTATCTCAAAATTTCAAAATACTATCTCGAAATTTTGAGATACTACCTCATTAATGTGAGATACTATCTCAAAATTTTGAGATACTATCTCAAAATAATGAGATAGTATCTCAATGAGATACTATCTCATTATTTTGAGATACTATCTCATTATTTTTGAGATAACTTTTGCTATATTTTTTAATAGACTGGCGGAAATGGGCTTCCATACATATGAACCCATCACTGTTCTCTTGGGTTTTATAGTCAAAGCTCTACTTTGATTTATTTATGTTTTTTTTTTATTTAGCTCCTTTTCCCCCAACACAGCAGAAGACTGCTCTGTTGGTGAACATTTTCGCTTTGGGTCTTCAATTTAGAAAACCCCTCAGCTGTGACAGTAACTTCCGAAGGTGCTCAACCATGAATGTTAACACAAATTATATTTTAGTGTAAGTTCACACATCTGTTTGCATGGTAAACTGTTTGCTTGGACCCACCACACCAGATGTGCTGTGCCTCATAGATCTTTTTCCAATTCAGAATCCGATCTCCTCTCTGTCTGTGTGCAGATGATCTATCTTTAGGGGGGAGGGTGGGGGAGTTAGTTGTCAGACTCCAGCGGTACGAGGAGAGAGAGAGAGCCGTTAGCATCTCTGCAGAGTCGCTGTGACAGAGAGCAGATGTTCAACTTGATTGCTTGGCGTTGTGTTTATTTCTATCCTGCTCCTCGTCTGGTTGGAGATAAAACACAACTGTCATCTTCATCTGTCAACCTGAGCAACGCTGCAGACATCCAAACATCCAAACCTTAAAGGCCCTGCGTTGGTTTAGTTTCCATATTTTACCTCAGATAAGCTGACGTCTGATTGTGAGTTAATAGAAAGTACATTTGATGTTAGTGTTTCAGCTGTTTGTCCCAAACCAAGGTGGATCATCGCTGTTGTTTATAGACATCAGGCATCTCCAAAGTAAATAAAAAGACATTTTCTATGGACTGTTTGAGCTGATATTAAGAGGACCGAGTCTCCCACACAGCATCTGGCAAAGCATCTGCTTCATGACAGTGTCATCAATGGACTGGCTAACATGAAACATGTTCACTGAAGTGAAGGTGTCTCAGAGAGAACATCAGACAGGCGTGACATGACAAACCATGAAAAGAAGTCGAATACTGTATACTGCATTTTTAGTTGTTTAGAAGTTTTTATTTGGTATCATCAAAATTATCACTGTGTGCATATACTGTTCTTTATTTCTTGTAGCTGAGCGCATAATTTGCAATGAAGTATCATCAAACAGGGCGGCACAGTTGGTAGAGCTGCCGCCTCTGAATGAGAAGGTTGCCGGATCAAATCCCGGCTGGGAGCGTTTCTGGGTGGAGTTTGCGTGTTCTCTCTGTGCATGTGTGGTTTTCTCCGGGTACTCCGGTTTTCTCCCACAGACCAAAATCATGCATGTTAGACTGACTGGTAACTCTAAATTATCTCTAGATGAAAGTGAGAGAGTGAACGGTTGTTTGTCTTGTTTGTCTCTATGAGTCCCTGTGATGGACTGGAGACTGTCAAGGGAATTTAGGTAAATGTTTATGGATGTTTATTACTGCTATTGTTACATTAATGTTGAACCATGTGTGTGAGGTCAGAGAGTGCATTTTCTCTCTCAGACAGGAACCTGCAGGCACCTAACTCCGCAGAGAATAAGAGGCCAAGGTCATTGTGCTGATAAGCGTCATAAGAACACAACCTGCACACTGTCCGGGGCAGATCTTTTTGACCAGAACTTCAATTTAACATTTGTGTTAAACCTGTGTGAACTCTGCCCTTGCAAGTAAACTGTGTTAAAAAAATCTTCTCCTGTCTTCGCATGCGCCTCCTTTTTAAAGTACAAAGTCATGAAATTATATTTTTATCAAACATTTTAGTCCTTCGAGCCAGAGGGCTTTCAACAAGGAGCTGCAATCTCCCCCGTGCATAGTTCAGATCAAAACCTGGTGGTTCTGAATCCAGATGTTGGGGCTGGCACTGCTCCTTTTTGCTCTACACCCATCCTCCATAACCTCCATTGGCTTCCTGTCACCTACAGAATTCAGTACAAAACTGCTCTCATTACCCATCAATGCTTAAACGGAACTTCACCAGATTATCTAAAGGACATTCTTGCACCATATTCATCCACCCGGTCTCTACGATCACAGAACAGTCATTCTACTTCACATTCCACAAACCAAATTAAGGACCATGGGAGACCGGGCATTCTGTGTGGCTGCCCCCCACCTCTGGAACTCCCTCCCTGACTACCTGAGAGCTCCACAGTCACTGGTTGACTTTAAAAAAGGCTTAAAGACTTTTCTTTTTAAGCAAGCCTCACTGCCTCCACATGATTTTATCTCTGATTTTAGTTGATATTATCATTGATTTTAGTTGATTTTATCACAGATTTTTGTTCTTTTATCACTGATTTTACTTGATTTTATCACTTGTTTTTTATTTGATCATTGATTTTAGTTGCACCTTGTAGCACTTTGAGATTTTTGTTAATGAAAAGTGCGTTACAAATTAAATTCATTATTATTATTATCATTATCTCTTGATATTCCTGTCTCCTCTCTTCAGTCCTCTCACTGTTATATTTCTTAATGGCTAACCTTTTTCTCTGAATAGCTTCCTGCACTTCACTATTCCATCACCAGGTTTCCTTATCATCAAGGTCAAGGTGTCTTTATTGTCGTTCATATCACATGTGGAACATGAGGTGGAATGAAACTATGTACACAGGGTCCCAGTTACATCCAACAAAAATACAAATTGCAAAGAAAAACAGAAATAAGATCTAAGATATGAACTAAGAAATACACTAAGCACTAATAGTACAAAACAATGCTCCAAACAACAGCAGCACAAACATGAGTCTGTGTGAACAGATGAGGACGAATGAACACAGCAGCATGAAAGAAATCAGCAGCATGAGATCAGCATCATGGATATTCAGTCACTTATCAACAATAAAGTGGCATCACAGTGATTTTTTCCCCCACAGTAATAATCCTGATTAGGGATACATGAGTCTAACAGCCTCAGGGTAGAAGCTGTTCCTCAGTCTAGTGGTTCTACACTCAATGCTCCTCAACCTCCTTCCTGAGAGGAGCGGGACAAAAAGTTTGTGTGCTGGGTGAGTGGGGCCCTCTTCTTGCATCTGAAGATGTAGATGTCTGTGATGGTGGGGAGGCTGACTCCAACAATCTTCTGTGCAGCCTTCACTCTCTCCAGCAGAGCAGCTCTTGTGCCGCACGTTGATGCCGGAACACAGGATGCTCTCCACTGCACACCTGTAGAAGGAGGTGAGGACTGAGCTTCGCAGTCCAGCTCGCCTCAGCCGCCTGAAGAATTGAACTCGTGCCTTCCTGATCAGACTGGAAGGGTTGTTGCTCGAGGTGAGGTTGTTACTAGTGCACAACCAAGTACCTGTAACTGAGGCCCCTTCCACCACAGATCCACATTAGTGCAGAGGGGGGTGGATATGCTTGTCCCTTCTGAAAAAAATCGATTCAATTAAGTTTATTTATAGCACCAGCAGAAGTGGGCATTGAACAGAAACATTCATATGTTCATATGTACATTCATATGAAACCAACAAAGAGGAAATTATGAAAATGGTAAAAAATCTCTCAGACAAGAGATCAAAAGACTGGGTGGACATGGATATGATGTTCGTAAAAGAAATAATGAGTTATGTTATTGAACCGTTTACATATATATGCAATTTATCTTTTTCAACAGGAATATTTCCAGATAACATGAAAGTAGCAAAGGTAATTCCTCTTTTTAAAAATGGTGATAAATGTGTATTCAATAATTATAGGCCAATATCCTTGTTACCACAGTTCTCAAAAATTCTAGAAAAACTATTTGTGACCAGATTGGATCAATTTATTGATAAACAAAATATTTTAAGTAGCAGTCAGTATGGGTTTAGAGGAAAAAACTCTACATCAATGGCTCTCATGGATTTAATGGAACAAATAACTAATGCTGTCGATCATAAACAGTACTGTGTTAGTGTTTTTGTTGATCTAAAAAAAGCATTTGATACCATTGACCACACCATTCTCCTTGAAAAACTAAATAAATATGGTATTAGAGGACCAGCATTACAGTGGGTATCTAGCTATTTGAAAGATAGGAAACAGTTTGTGCAAATAAATGATGTTAGATCTGACCTCCGTGATATCACTTGTGGAGTTCCTCAGGGCTCTGTGCTTGGACCAAAGTTATTTATTTTATATGTGAATGACTTGGTAAATGTGTCAGGACTTCTTAAATGTGTTCTTTTTGCCGATGACACCACATTTTTCTGTTCGGGTAAAGACATAAAACAGATTTTGGATATGATGAAAACAGAATTTATAAAAATACAAACTTGGTTTAAATTAAACAAATTATCTTTGAATTTAGATAAAACTAATTACATGATATTCAGTAACAAAAAGAGAATTGTTGACGATCCATTTGAAATTGAAGATGTTGTGATCTGTAAAGTGAGTGAAGTGAAGTTTCTGGGTGTTATCATTGATGACAAACTGACATGGAAACATCATGTAAATTCCATTAAAACAAAAATAGCTAGATCAATTGCAGTACTGTATAAAGTCAGGGATTTTTTAATTGATAAAGCTCTGTATATGTTGTATAACACAATCATTGTTCCACATTTAATCTATTGTATTGAGGTTTGGGGAAAAGCGTGCAAAACAATTACAAAGCCTGTTTTTATTTTACAAAAGAGAGCTGTAAGAGTAATCACCAGAAAACATTTCAGTCACCCATCAAACACCTTGTTTCTTCAGCTAAATTTATTGAAATTCCAGGAATTGGTAGAATATAGTATTTTATCAGTTATGTATAGGGCTCATAATAACACATTACCTTTAAATATCCAAAGACATTTTATAAAAAGACAAAGTTATTACAATCTCAAAGGGACAGAGATATTCATCAAACCACAATTCAGAACCAGCTTAAAGGGACGGTCTACCTCAATTCAGGGAGTTCGATTGTGGAATGTTCTGGAGAGTGATGTTAAAAATGCAAAATCAATGTATACATTTAAGAAAAAGGTCAAAAAGGACTTGCTCAAAAACTATATATGATGTAACTTAGTGTGTTTGTGTAAATAGAATTATTCATTTTGTGATGTAGTTTGTGTATTACAGTTAGAAAAATTAAGTAGAACTATTCATTTTCTGATGTAGTTTGTGTATTACAGTTAGAATGATGTAGTTTGTGTATTACAGTTAGAAAAATTAAGTAGAATTATTCATTTTGTGATGTAGTTTGTGTATTACAGTTAGATAAATTAAGTAGAATTATTCATTTTGTGATGTAGTTTGTGTATTACAGTTAGTAAAATTAAGTAGAACTATTCATTTTGTGATGTAGTTTGTATATTACAGTTAGAAAAATTAAGTAGAATTATTCATTTTGTGATGTAGTTTGAAGGTTATCATTGGTTGAACAAACTGTGAAATAAGGGGCAGATATAATAAGATTTCATCTTCTTTCTGCTCCCTTCATTTTATCCTACTTGTATTCTTGTATCTGATGAAACTGTCTTGTATTGTTCTTTTAAAATGAATGAATAAACATCAGATCAAATCAAATATGTAAAAATAATAAGTTAACATTATTTATCTGAGGAGCAGACTGCTTTGAATTTAACTAGAACTTGTCGGAATCCCACTGTCTGCAGCCCTCTCCAAGATGGCCGCCAATTGACACCAGCTGACGGTCATCCATCTAATGAGGAGCTCCACTACTTAAGGGTGCAGTCCAGTGAGATCCAATGCTGGAGCATTGTACCTCAATCGGTATTTATGACTTCAGCCAGTGAATATCAATCTGATAAGAGTTCTTACCTTGTGATCTTGTGTCCACAGTTTTGTGAATCCTTGGATCCTGATTTCCGTCTGCCAGTTCCTGCCTTGTTGCCACTCGCTTGCCAAACCACTCTGGAGTCCTGAGTCCTTTCAGAACCTCGACCCAACATCCCCCTGTAAGATAACAAACAGAGCATCAGTTTTTGATCCACCTATCCCACCAGAAGGATCCTGACCCTGTTCTCTCTTCCAGGCACTCCCAAGACCCCAAGTGTTCCATTTATCACCAATAATAATAAACACTGTAAATAATTGTTACTCTGAGTTGTGCCTCTGTTCTGGTCTCGTACCACTCTGGGTTCAGTCGGTCCTTACAGAATGCTCCAGCCATAACCGACCCAGAACGAGACCAGAAACGAGCAAACTCTGTCCTATCTTCCAGATGGATCGTATGACCATGGTCGAGGAGACACTTCAACGGGTCTGGGCTCAACAAATCGCCGCACAGGAAACAATGAAGGAACTTGGAGGTATGGTTTATACTCTAACCCAAAACCTCACGCCCTCAACTCCTGCTTCTTCCTCTGTTAGAGACACTCCTAACACGATGCCCGAGACCGGTGCCTCAAACCAGCAGCTAATTACAAAACCTTCTGAACTATTTTCTGGAGACCCTCATTCATGTGGAGGTTTCCTCCTGCAGTGTAAACTAGCGTTCAGAGCGGCCCCTCAACTTTACACAACAGAAGCCGCTAAAATCACGTATTTCATCAGTCAACTGAAGGGTGATGCACTAAGTTGGGCAAATTCCTACTTCCACAACATTGACTATATCACTTTTGATACCTTGTTAAAGGAATTCAGCCGAATCTTCGACCAACCTCTTCAACAACCCAACGCCGTAAAGCGGCTCCTTGGACTCCGTCAGGGAGGCCGGCCTGTCGCGGAGTACGCCCTGAGTTCCGTATCCTCGCTGCCCAGACCGGATGGAACGACCTCGCACTGAAAGGTACTTTTTTAAGTTCCCTCTCCGATTCCATCAAGGACCAGATCGCCGCTAGAGACGAACCTGAGAGTTTTGACGAGCTAATCGACCTAGCGGGTGCTATTGACGAGTGTTTCCGGGAGCGGAGAAGAGAGAAGGACTACAACTCCCGTCATCGTTCCACTTCCGGATTCGAAACGTCATCAGGTGAGCCCCGCGCCTACAATAACTCGTTTTCGAACTACAAATCCCAGAGAGACAGAGATCCCGTGTCATTTCCTCGTCACGTCGTTCCCACAGAACGTTTTCGTTCGTTTTATGAACCTGAGCCCATGCAGATAAATAAATATCGTCTGTCTCCTGAGGAGAGACAAAGATGCAGTGACAGTAATGCCTGCATGTACTGTGGAAAGACCGGGCACTACCGGAGAGATTGCCCCCTCCTGGGGGGAAACGAGAACGCCCGCCAATAAAGAGAGAGATATTGGTGGGTACTTCTGCTCTCTCCTCCGCCTGCAGACTGTTATTACCCACACTTATCCAAATCCACCACAATCATCATCCTGTTCCAGCTTTGTTGGATTCTGGCGCAGAACAAAATTTGATTAGTTTGGACTTGGTTCAAGGGTTGTCTCTGCCCACTCGGGAGATTCCTCCCATCTGTATAGCTGGGGTTACTGGTGAAACTTTAGACCAGATTACTCTAAAGACTTCTGACCTTCGTCTAATTACTTCAGGTAATCATCACGAGTCTATTGATTTTTATGTGTTTAAAGCTTCCGCTCCCCAACTTATTCTTGGATACCCTTGGTTAAAGAAGCACAATCCGACTATTAACTGGGAGTTGGGGAGAATTGAAAAATGGAGTGACAAATGTCTAGCACAGTGCCTACGTTCTGCTGTCACATGTCAACCTGCGGAAGTTGTGCCACACGAGGAAGTAGACGTCTCTGAGATCCCATCTGTTTACCATGATTTGGCTCCCGTTTTTAGTAAACAACATGCTTTGTCTCTACCTCCCCACCGTCCCTATGATTGTACAGTCGACCTCCTACCTGGTGCCACATTACCGGCTAGTCGATTGTATAACCTGTCGAGACCTGAAAGGGAGTCTATGAAGAAATACATTGAGGAATCACTTGAATCAGGCATAATACGTCCTTCTACGTCACCTGTAGGTGCTGGGTTTTTCTTTGTGGGAAAGAAGGATGGGACTTTACGTCCATGTATTGATTATAGGGGTCTTAACAACATCACAATAAAGAATAAATATCCACTACCTCTGATTGATTCCATATATGAACAACTCCCGTCAGCTACCATCTTTTCTAAATTGGATCTCAGAAACGCCTACCACTTGGTGCGAATTAAAGAGGGGGACGAGTGGAAAACCGCTTTCAAGACACCACTCGGACATTTTGAGTATTTGGTAATGCCTTTTGGTTTGTCCAATGCACCTGCTGTGTTCCAGGCCTTGATCAATGATGTTCTGCGTGACTTTATAGGGGACTTTGTTTTTGTTTACTTAGATGATATTCTTGTTTATTCTAGAGACGAGGCAGAGCACTGTAACCATGTACGTAGAGTCCTTCAGAGACTTTACGAGAACCAGTTATTTGTTAAAGGAGAAAAATTTGAGTTTCATGTGAAATCAGTATCATTCTTGGGGTTCATTTTTGAGAGTGGGTGTTATCGTACTGACCCCGAGAAGACCAGAGCGGTGGAGGAGTGGCCAGTTCCGGAGAACAGGAAACAGCTTCAGCGTTTCCTTGGTTTTGCAAACTTTTACAGGCGTTTCATAAAGGACTATAGCCGCATCGCCGCACCTCTCTCTCAACTTACCTCCATAAACATGGTCTTCAAGTGGACTCCCGAGGCAGACGCCGCCTTCAACAGACTGAAGAAACTATTTTCTTCTACGCCAGTTCTATGCCATCCTGACCCAGGCCAGCAATTCATCCTGGAAGTAGATGCCTCAGACTCTGGGGTAGGTGCCGTTTTGTCTCAACGTTCTCCCAAAGACAACAAGGTCCACCCTTGTGCCTTTTTCTCACGACGATTATCACAGGCTGAGAGAAACTATGATGTTGGCAACCGCGAGTTATTGGCAGTGAAACTGGCATTAGAAGAGTGGCGCCATTGGTTGGAGGGTACTCCTACCCCTTTTTTAATATGGACAGACCACAAGAACCTTACGTACCTGAGAGAGGCAAAGAGATTGACCCCCAGACAGGCACGATGGTCCCTTTTCTTTAACCGGTTTAACTTTGTTCTGACTTTTAGACCTGGCTCAAAGAACGTTAAACCAGATGCTCTCTCCCGTCAGTTCTCTTCCCCAGATTCTCCGGACATTGAGGAAACCATTATTCCACCAGTCTCTGTCGTGGGAGTTCTCACCTGGCCCATTGAGAAGGAAGTTATGGACGCTCAAAAGGATGAACCCGACCCTGGCACAGGTCCTCCTGGCAAACTTTTCGTTCCCTCTAACATGAGGGGTAAGGTATTGGACTGGCTCCATTCACACAAACTGTCCTGTCATCCTGGCACCTCCCGTATGCTCTCTTTGGTTAAGACTCATTTCTGGTGGCCCACACTCACCCAAGATGTCAAGTCCTATGTTTCAGCCTGTCCGACCTGTGCTAGGAACAAGACTGGTAATCAACCTCCTGCCGGACTCCTACAACCCTTGCCCACGCCCGGCCGTCCTTGGTCTCATATTGCTGTAGAATTCGTCACGGGTCTACCCCCTTCTGAAGGTAATACCGCCATCTTCACCGTCATCGACCATTTTTCAAAGGCTGCTCATTTCATTCCCCTACCCAAGCTTCCCTCTGCTTCTGAGATGGCTCACCTCCTTGTCACACATGTGTTCCGCATTCATCAAAGTCAAAGTCAACTTTATTGTCAGAACTGCAATATGGACAGGACATACACAGGACCGAAATTGCGTTTCTCTCAGTCCCTCTGTGCAACAGTAACCACTTAAACATTGAAACACTGAAACATATAATAATAGACATAAGCATA
>JBBPBX010101886.1:0-12124 GCA_038048925.1 Garcialebias charrua
TTAACAATCTGCTGAAGGGAATTCTTTCCTCTCAGTGTTGTGTGACCAAACCATGACACCAAAGAAAAGGATAAAACTGATTCAATAAAAGCACGATAAAACATGGTCATTATGGTTCGGTCAATATTAAAATGGTTGAGTTTCCTTAGACAATAAAGGCGCTGGTGGGCCTTTTTGCACACCTTGTCAAAATTGGTTTCAAAGTTTAATTTATCGTCTATGATTGTCCCGAGATATTTGTACGACTGCACTGTCAATTGCTTGACCTTTAATTAAAGTTACTCCGTGCTGGTGATGTTTCTTCCTAAAATCAATGATCATGTCTTTTGTCTTATCTGTGTTTAGTTTGAGGAAAGAGTCCTCGCACCATTGAACAAAATCATCAGTCACCTGCCCATGGCTACTTTCATTTCCTTTAAGCAGACTGACAATAACAGAATCATCTGCATACTTTATAATGTACCTGCTCTCATGTCTGCTCCGACACATGTTGGTGTATAGAATAAAAAGCAGGGGTGACAGTACACATCCCTGGGGTGACCCGGTGGAAGAGGACTTAGATTCAGAGAGACAATTATTCACCCTTACTCTCTGTGTCCTGTTACTTAAAAAATCCAAGATCCAGCCCATCAAATTGTTACTCAGAGGAAACTGTTCAACAAGCCGTTCAGTTAATATGTGAGGTTGGATTGTATCAAATAGTTCTCCAGATTGTAAACACCGTAAAAAGAGACTTCTTCAGAGTTGTACATTCTACATAAATACTGTATTTGATGTTATACTGTTGTGGCACAGTTTGTCAATAAAAAAAACAGAGTTCCTCATGTTCCCCACTGCTTGAAGACATAACGTTATCATTGCTTGTATAGATGTTAGGAGCATTAATAATAAAAATAATAAAAATCTGTTTATTCACTGTGGCTAACACAAAATTAGCCAACACATCACAGCTACTCCAAGGTGTCCAATTTCTCACACAAAGACAACATTAACATAACATTTCATTACAAAAACGCCTTCCAATGACGTTGTAACCTGAAAATAGTTATGTGAAATTACAGTAAGGTCACCGATATTGACGGGTATCAAATTCGGTGACCTCTGTGATACGGAGTACTTGAGGCTCCCATGTTATGTTAATTGCCCCCAGACTGTAGTGAGGAGGTGGCAGAACTCCAAAACACATTTAAAATAAACTTTGAAAATATTTATGTGAAATTACAGTAAGGTCACCGATTTTGACGGGTATCAAATTTGGTGACCTCTGTGTTACGGAGTACTTGAGGCTCCCATGTTATGTTAATTGCCCCCAGACTGTAGTGAGGAGGTGGCAGAACTCCAAAACACATTTAAAATGAACTTTGAAAATATTTATGTGAAATTACAGTAAGGTCACCGATTTTGACGGGTATCAAATTTGGTGACCTCTGTGATACGGAGTACTTGAGGCTCCCATGTTATGTTAATTGCCCCCAGACTGTAGTGAGGAGGTGGCAGAACTCCAAAACACATTTAAAATGAACTTTGAAAATATTTATGTGAAATTACAGTAAGGTCACCGATTTTGACGGGTATCAAATTTGGTGACCTCTGTGATACGGAGTACTTGAGGCTCCCATGTTATGTTAATTGCCCCCAGACTGTAGTGAGGAGGTGGCAGAACTCCAAAACACATTTAAAATGAACTTTGAAAATATTTATGTGAAATTACAGTAAGGTCACCAATTTTGACGGGTATCAAATTTGGTGGCCTCTGTGATACGGAGTACATGAGGCTCCCATGTTATGTTAATTGCCCCCAGACTGTAGTGAGGAGGTGGTAGAACTCCAAAACACATTTAAAATGAACTTTGAAAATATTTATGTGAAATTACAGTAAGGTCACCGATTTTGACGGGTATCAAATTTGGTGACCTCTGTGTTACGGAGTACTTGAGGCTCCCATGTTATGTTAATTGCCCCCAGACTGTAGTGAGGAGGTGGCAGAACTCCAAAACACATCTAAAATTAACTTTGAAAGTATTTATGTGAAATTACAGTAAGGTCACCGATTTTGACGGGTATCAAATTTGGTGACCTCTGTGTTACGGAGTACTTGAGGCTCCCATGTTATGTTAATTGCCCCCAGACTGTAGTGAGGAGGTGGCAGAACTCCAAAACACATTTAAAATAAACTTTGAAAATATTTATGTGAAATTACAGTAAGGTCACCGATTTTGACGGGTATCAAATTCGGTGACCTCTGTGATACTGAGTACTTGAGGCTCCCATGTTATGTTAATTGCCCCCAGACTGTAGTGAGGAGGTGGTAGAACTCCAAAACACATCTAAAATGAACTTTGAAAATAGTTATGTGAAATTACAGTAAGGTCACCGATATTGACGGGTATCAAATTCGGTGACCTCTGTGATACTGAGCACTTGAGGCTCCCATGTTACGTTAATTGCCCCCAGACTGTAGTGAGGAGGTGGTAGAACTCCAAAACACATTTAAAATGAACTTTGAAAATATTTATGTGAAATTACAGTAAGGTCACCGATTTTGAAGGGTATCAAATTTGGTGACCTCTGTGATACGGAGTACTTGAGGCTCCCATGTTATGTTAATTGCCCCCAGACTGTAGTGAGGAGGTGGTAGAACTCCAAAACACATTTAAAATGAACTTTGAAAATATTTATGTGAAATTACAGTAAGGTCACCGATTTTGACGGGTATCAAATTTGGTGACCTCTGTGTTACGGAGTACTTGAGGCTCCCATGTTATGTTAATTGCCCCCAGACTGTAGTGAGGAGGTGGCAGAACTCCAAAACACATCTAAAATTAACTTTGAAAGTATTTATGTGAAATTACAGTAAGGTCACCGATTTTGACGGGTATCAAATTTGGTGACCTCTGTGTTACGGAGTACTTGAGGCTCCCATGTTATGTTAATTGCCCCCAGACTGTAGTGAGGAGGTGGCAGAACTCCAAAACACATTTAAAATAAACTTTGAAAATATTTATGTGAAATTACAGTAAGGTCACCGATTTTGACGGGTATCAAATTTGGTGACCTCTGTGTTACGGAGTACTTGAGGCTCCCATGTTATGTTAATTGCCCCCAGACTGTAGTGAGGAGGTGGCAGAACTCCAAAACACATCTAAAATAAACTTTGAAAATATTTATGTGAAATTACAGTAAGGTCACCGATTTTGACGGGTATCAAATTCGGTGACCTCTGTGATACGGAGTACTTGAGGCTCCCATGTTATGTTAATTGCCCCCAGACTGTAGTGAGGAGGTGGCAGAACTCCAAAACACATTTAAAATAAACTTTGAAAATATTTATGTGAAATTACAGTAAGGTCACCGATTTTGACGGGTATCAAATTCGGTGACCTCTGTGATACTGAGTACTTGAGGCTCCCATGTTATGTTAATTGCCCCCAGACTGTAGTGAGGAGGTGGTAGAACTCCAAAACACATCTAAAATGAACTTTGAAAATAGTTATGTGAAATTACAGTAAGGTCACCGATATTGACGGGTATCAAATTCGGTGACCTCTGTGATACTGAGCACTTGAGGCTCCCATGTTACGTTAATTGCCCCCAGACTGTAGTGAGGAGGTGGTAGAACTCCAAAACACATTTAAAATGAACTTTGAAAATATTTATGTGAAATTACAGTAAGGTCACCGATTTTGAAGGGTATCAAATTTGGTGACCTCTGTGATACGGAGTACTTGAGGCTCCCATGTTAGGTTAATTGCCCCCAGACTGTAGTGAGGAGGTGGCAGAACTCCAAAACACATTTAAAATGAACTTTGAAAATATTTATGTGAAATTACAGTAAGGTCACCGATTTTGACGGGTATCAAATTTGGTGGCCTCTGTGATACGGAGTACATGAGGCTCCCATGTTATGTTAATTGCCCCCAGACTGTAGTGAGGAGGTGGTAGAACTCCAAAACACATTTAAAATGAACTTTGAAAATAGTTATGTGAAATTACAGTAAGGTCACCTATATTGACGGGCATCATATTTGGTGACCTCTGTGTTACGGAGTAATTGAGGCTCCCATGTTATGTTAATTGCCCCCAGACTGTAGTGAGGAGGTGGCAGAACTCCAAAACACATTTAAAATAAACTTTGAAAATATTTATGTGAAATTACAGTAAGGTCACCGATTTTGACGGGTATCAAATTTGGTGACCTCTGTGTTACGGAGTACTTGAGGCTCCCATGTTATGTTAATTGCCCCCAGACTGTAGGAGGTGGCAGAACTCCAAAACACATTTAAAATAAACTTTGAAAATATTTATGTGAAATTACAGTAAGGTCACCGATTTTGACGGGTATCAAATTGTGTGTCGAGTTATCTCCTTTGCTTGAACTCGAAAAAAAGGCTTTGGCACCAACAGAGGACGCTGTACAACTCCACTCATTTAGTCTTTTATTTTATTTTCTCTGATGCTCCATGAGCCATAAGTTGAAAGCCTTGAATAATAAACACATTTAAATATATCAAATGAAAATACTGTTTCAATCAACAAATTTAAACCCTTAATAGAAAATTATTAAATATTTATATGAATTTAAGCTTTACCTATATATTTCAAATTATTTTTAATGCAGCAAATTTATACATACAATCTTGTTTAAAGAGAAAAATGTAAAACCAGACAAAATAGATTCACATTTCTCTGTTAATTTACAAAAGACAATTGAAAACAAGCTACATACCAAAAGCATCTCTGTGATTGCCAGACACTGAGCAGCTGAGTCAAAGGTACAGTAAACAGCTGCTGAAGGCCAGGTAACCACACCTACATTTCTGGCACTACATTGCCATCTCCTGTGCAACCAATGCAACTACTAAAATAAACTAAACTAAACCGTTTGAAAAAAGGGGCAGATATAATAAGATTTATTCTTCTTTCTGCTACCTTTCTTTTTTTTTTTTACATTGTGTACGTATCATTAATGGGATTGTCTTGTATTGTGTTTCTTTTGTAAAAAAAATGAACAAATTTAATAAACATAAACATTTAAAAGCGCCTTTCAGGACACCCAAGGAGAACATTTCACAGCAAGAAAAATATCATACAAACAACAAACACAGTTAAAACATCAGCTGTAACAAATTAAAATGTAAAATAAATGAATATAAAATACGTTTAGTAAAATTACTGATAAGCAAGTTTTGAAACCAATCTCCCTCCCAACAAAGCACTTGGAAACATTTATTAATCATTTACAGATTTATTAATTAAATGTTTAAACAACAGCAATTGAATGCGATGGTCCGTCTGTGTTCAGCATACTCATTACATTTTCCCCGTCAATGCGACCGAAACAAAATTCGGGAAGTGTTCCATTTTCATTCCTGCTACACTGTTCATTAGAGCTGCGCAGAGCTACGCAGTTTACCTAAATACTCTTCTTCTCACTTCCACTCAAGACGTACATACGGGGGAATGTACGCTGTCGCCCCCTGGCGTCCCAGATTTTGACAAGTCGCAGGAATTGGTGTAACACCTGTTAGGCACCAAAGGCCCACGTCTTCAGCAAAGGTTTAAACAGCACGTCAGCTGTGAACCACTTCGAGTGTCACAGCTCCAAGCGGTGACACTCTTTCTGAAGTTATCTTGAACAAAACCAGAACCAGGCATCACTCTGGGAGGCCGACGCAGACTTCACGAGACCGTGGCAAGATGAAAGTGGTCGCCTGTAAAACGCAGCAGCCTGCGCGTCTGGCTTGACTAATTTACCGGAGTTGAGACAGGATCATCTTCACGAAGGTAAAAGTGTTTCATCACGGGACGGACGTCCAGCCGAAACCAAGCAGAGGGTGCCATCACTGGTTAAACATCTCAAGATAAGATTCAACCATTTCATTTCAATCTTTTATCTTTCCTCCTTAAACTCCTCCTTATGTTTATTTTCATCATGGTAAACTTTAAGTAATGTGCCAACAGAAAGGTCCAACTGTCTGTTTGTTTTAATTTGAATTCTTGTCAACGTAGTTATTAAATCAGAGCTAATATCGATACAAATGTTTAATGTAATTCTTGTGATAGT
The DNA here is from genome assembly GCA_038048925.1 of Garcialebias charrua. Taxonomy (NCBI): domain Eukaryota; kingdom Metazoa; phylum Chordata; class Actinopteri; order Cyprinodontiformes; family Rivulidae; genus Garcialebias; species Garcialebias charrua. Next base: position 6,065 of record JBBPBX010101886.1, read on the forward strand.
TTCAATAAAAGGTCTATTTTTTGGTAGACCAATATAAATTGAAGTCTAAGCGTGAAATTACATTTCTGGCTAATCACATCGTTAGATTTGTTGATTTAATCTGAAAAAGTTGAGACCCCGCACTTTGGTGGCAGTTTGTGCAGATAAAAGTCTGCTCATAGCTGCACGTCTAAACTATAGGTAGTCAGTAAACTGACTAATAACTCCTATATTGTTACATTTATTGGTGGCCCGCGTACGGGTCTTCTGAAAGATTAAATTGATAAGTTGTTTTTGTAGCTTATTTTTGTTACGGTGTTGTTGGCATTAGTTTTGCATCCTGGTTTTGGTCTTATAAGAATAGTTCTGGCTGGTGGAGTGTCCGGGAGTTGCTGATCGTGGCATTGTCTGGATTATTTTGCCGATAGAATTATTTTGTATTTCACATTTCAACGTCTGTTTGAAGCTGCTGAGTGATAAATGTTTTGTCTGTGCTTGTGAGACGTTTCATTACGTGTCGCACGCTGCATGCATTGTTCATTTTGTGACCGCCGTGTCACCACTGTTTCATTCTATTACATCTGCGATTTATTGTTGAAGGTCTGTTTCACACGTTTGCTGCTCAATTTTACCTAATCTGTTACAACGTGTTGTTTGCCGAGGTTCGGGAAAACCCACTCAGCTGGGACCGGATGTATTCCGGTTCCGTTTGACGTAAAGTCCGTTGTTGTACACAGAGTGCTGCCTCCCCTGGGGGCGTGAGAGTTAGCTTGGTTGTGTTTTAGCTCATTGACGGTATTTTCTGCGGTGTAAAAATACGTTTATTTTGTGAAGGAAGAGTCTAGAACCTTGGGTCGAGCTATAAGCTAACGGTACCGAGACAAGATGGCTGCTTAAAACGCTGTGATTGGTCCATTGTGTGTTGTGTTCAAAGAACGTTGGTTTCTGTAGACTCTGGTTGTCAGATTCATTTTTGCACACATTTCTGTCGGTTTATTTGTGTTGTTTAAGTTCTATGCGCGTGATATCGTCGAAGACTGGCTTAACCGCGGTGTTTTGCGGTATTTATGACTGTTTTAGAACGTTGAAAAGTCCGTTCCACGCTTTTGTTCGACCGACCGCAGGTCCGTGAACACAACGCTCGAACGGCACGTCACTGGTGGGTGGCGTTAGGTTTGGAAGACACAGTTTCCCATGAACACTTGGGTTTTAGAACTACAGTTCTGTCTTCGCTGTGATTGGTCGATTACGCTGTATGTGTTGACGCATGCGCAGTGGGTGAAGCCCCGCTCCTCGTCACTTTTCACTTCACAGCTTATCTCAGACGAGTTTCCGTGCTTGTTTGTCCATTACTGTCATTAAAAAGACTGTTTAATCGCGGTGTTTTTGAGATTTTAATGGGTGGATTGAGCCGGTTGCTCTGAAAAACTGCCGATCGCCATGTGACCAGGTCACGTGACACCGATTTTGCCGGTTTTATGAGGACCGACCTTATTTCTTTTAAACGCAGTTTAAAGGGTTTCACAGTCAACCGATTTTGCTCACATGATTTCGTTTTGTGAGCCTGGGTTCTAGAGCTTATCACGTTACGCTTTAGATCTGTCTGATTGATGCTTTTCATCCGTGTTGGATGTCTGTGTGGGCTGAAAGCTACGGCTGCGCTCACTGGTGATAACAGCGCCTCTATAGCGGTCAGATAGAGAAATTACAGTCGCTGTGATAAACTCACTTCCAGCGCTGTGCCCCCTGCTGGTTACATTGAAAGACGCAGTCTTCAGGTAATTTGTACATGCTGACTGTTCCCGTTTCAGAAGAGGAACATTTTTGAGGATATTGTACTCACAGCACACTTTATTTTGATTTTCACATAAAATCAAATGTTGATGGCAGAACAGTTACACAGATTTAATACAGACATGTCTGTTGTTGATAAAATTTGACACTTTTATCATTGATTCTGTGCAAAACAAACTGTTTTTATTTTTATTTTAAACTGCAAGTTTAAAATAACACACATGAGGCTTCTTTTGTCTTGGTTTTTCACAAAAAATCTCACAACGACAGCCGTTTTTGTTTGACCTTGTCACAGGTCGACAAATTACTAAACATCACTGACTTTTATTTCATTTAACATCTTGGATGTTTTCTGAGCAGCTCATACACTTTGCATATTTGCAAGCTGCGATATGAGACCCACTTTACTTGATTTTTCGCAGAAAATCAGTACACAGATGGACGTTCAAACAGGTGAACCACCTGAGGGGGGCTCCTCTCCTATCTATCCTAGATGGATGGATGGGGGCCTTGGGATTCCTGCCCGTGCTCCCCGCATTTTGGGGGAATCTGCCTCTTCGTATGCTAATTACTTAGCTGCTAAGAACGTCCGTCAGGATAAGTGGGAAAATCCCCTGTCATTCTACGACAGGCTAATCTCGGTCTACTCCGGGGGCAAACCTGTTCCTGGATTAGAGGAAAAAGTGGAGTTTAAACGTCTTTTCATTATGAATCTTATGCCTTTTCAAATGAAATGTGTTCATTTCAAGGTTGATTGCAAAAAAGATTCCATGGAAGTGATAAGACAATATGCTGCGTCAGTTTTTGAGGCCGAAATACAACCTAGGATACCATCAGAGGGTTGTACAGGTCAAAAGGTCACATCCCACTCGCAGGAAGTAGTAGAGGTTCCCTCTCCTTCAATGTGCGAGAGGTCACAGGTTTTTCATGATAACAAACAACAGATCAGTTCCAGCTGGACCAGTGACTCAGATCGGTTCACAGGAGGTTCTTCTGCCCCTGCCCCTCAGGTTGAAAACCTTGAGAGGAGCAGAGAACCACACAAGGTAGGTGTTCGCCCTCCAGATGAACCCAGATGGTCCGGATCGAACCAAAAGAGTTCTCTCATGGATCTCACTGTGGGTGAACTTCGAGAGATGTTGATGTCTGGGAACCGTGACCCTTTGAAAAGTGGTCTGTCCCGACATGTACCCACGAGAGGCGGCCCTCCTGCCCCTGCCCCTCGAACTGCACAGTTTGAGACATGCAATGAGTCACACATGCTCCAGATTATGGAAACGGCGCCTCCGCGCGAGATCGTGACTGAGGTTGTGAGTTGTTTGTCAAATGATTTGAATGTTACAGTGGTTGACCAAGCTGACACAACGTGTGACGTTGTCCTTGATGATAACACAAACAACGTTGTTCATCCTGATGTAGCGACGCGCAGCACTGCCTTTTGCAACAACTCAGTGCACACAGTTGACAACAACAACGTCAACACTGACATAAATGCTGACAGCAAACGAATTGCTGATGGTCAGCGTCCTAAAAGACCAGATGCTGACAGCAAACAAATTGCTGAAAATCCGCATCCTGAACATCATGATGCTGACAGCGACGACGATTACACAGACAGAGTCACACGTACTCAGACACGTGTGGAAAAACCTGTACGGTTTCTGTGTAACTTTATAAAAAGGGGGATAGCTAAGAGAGCTTACCTGCCACTCACATTGGAAGGGGTCCTCGCGCAAGAAGCGCTCCTGGTTAGCGGCTCAGACGTGTCTACCATGTCAGCCGAACTGTTTGAGGAGCTAAGGACCGCCGCTAACGATGTTGACAGGCAAATACCCTTTGTGAAATACACTTATGGTGAGCAACAGGCCTCGCAAAGACGAGAACAACCCTAATAGCCATGGTTCACATGCAGATTGGCGAGATGTCACTATACCACCCGGTATATGTGTCTGAACTTGACTCACTCCGGGCTCCATTTGTGGTTGGCCAAGATTTTATAAATCGCTTTGAAGCGATTATAAATTATGGCAATCAGACAATGTGGGCCACAGTGAGCAGTCCACTGCCATTCGTGGTACCTCCCCAAGGTCAGGACACTGACTGTCTAACAACAGGTACCGCTGAGGTCACATGGGATTCCCCAACCGAGACCACAGACCCGGTAAGTGAACCTTCAACTACAGGTGAGACAGAGGAGACTCAACAGTTGGACCAGACTCTGGACCAACACGAGAACCTCCTCTGCGAGCTGACACCTTCAGCACTCCCTGACCACTTCCTACCACAGGTAGATGAAGGTGTGGAGATCCAAGAGTCCCACACCGATGACGCTGTACTGTCCTCTGGGACAGGTAATTCGGCATACAGCCAAGCTTTCAGTGAAGTCTTGGTTCAAGGACATCTGAGCCCACATGGTGACAGTCTACTACACGCTGACAGTCACTTGGACTTCATTGTTACAGATTTTGAGGACCCCTCCTCAAACAAAAGGGGGGCTGACTCACACTTCCTACCACAGGTAGAAGACGGTGTAAAGATCCAAGGATCACACACCGAGGACGCTGTGCTGTCCTGTGGGACAGGTAATTCGGCAAACAGCCAAGCTTTCAGTGAAGTCTTGGTTCAAGGACATCTGAGCCCACAAGGTGACAGTCTACAACACTCTGACAGTCACTTGGACTTCATTGTTACTGATTTTGAGGACCCCTCCTTAAACGAAAGGGGGGCAGACTCACACTTCCTACCACGGGTAGAGGATGGTGTAGAGATCCAAGGATCACACACCGAGAACGCTGTGCTGTCCTCTGGGACAGGTAATTCAGTTGTTAGCCAAGCTTTCAATGAAACCTTGGTTCAAGAGCATTTGAATTTAGAACTACTCAGAGATGACATAGTTCTTACAGGCTCAAAGAGCACCTCTTCATTCATGAAGTGGAATGACATACATCACAACGACAGAGACACGCCTGCGACGGCGCCGACAGTTGTGACACACCTGCATTACGCAGAAAGAGGTAAACGTACAGAGGTACGTTGGCCGAGACCTATAAGGTTCCTGTACAAGGTTCCCCATAAACTGCGCGAACAGCTTAAACTAAACAATGGCATCCTAACTCGTGCCCATGGACGGACGTCCACACCCGTGTGCTTGGTCCCTCATGACCACAGGGGGGTGATGTTAGGCCATGCCCATGTCAAGGACAAAGATTTCAATAACCCCACAAACGACAAAGATCTCGCAAACTCACAGACTTCATGGGAAAAGAAGGTCGTCCAAGCACAGGATAGTAAATAAGCTTAAACAGTTTAAACTATTCTAGTTGCGAAAAGAAACCGTTCCAACTAGAACTTAGAAACGCTAAGCATAAAACCCACAACAAAAAACTAACCTTAACAACCGTGTAAATCTGCAGGATTTAATTGACATCGGTTATAAAGCTAAGAACTGTTTTTCTTGTGTGTGACACGTGGAATCTGACGACCAGAGTGAGTTTGACGTAGTGATACGTTGTTTTTAGTTGCTTGATTGCTACTTTTGTGTTATTGAAGTTGTTATTGTTTTCTGAACACTCCCAGCCAAAAGAGGTTTTGATTGTTGATTAGTTGAAGACTTAAATGGATTTTAACTATGCCAACATGCTGTTCATTTTGTTAAAGATCTCAATCTTTGATGAGTCATAGTAGATTAATACTACTTAAGGTACTATAATCTACACTGATCTCCCAATCATTTATGTAGAACCGATTCGATCGTTTCTATTCTAGATCTATTCATTTTGATGAGTCTCGCCATAGACTTCAAAATTCATAGGGATTACCAAATCTTGCGTCGTTCGTCTAAAAGACAACAGACATTTAGACCAAACTAGATTTCATTTTTGTATTTTTAGTTTAACCTAAACTAAATAATGAATGGAGGAATAGTTTGAAAGAAGAGGCCTTCGTTACAGAAGCCCTCCACATTTCTATAGGTATAGATCCCTATTTCTGATTTTTACAGCATTGATCCACCCCTTAATTGGTAATTTTAGCTGATCTAATCCATGATAGCTTACATACCAGGTGCATATAGGTAAGGCTTAATGTAGAATCCCAATCATAAGCCCACCTAAAACCACATAATTGCATGACACATTGAACCAGGGTGGCACCGACTGGAAGCCATCCAGCCTGCAACCTTCGATGTGGGGACCTGCTGATCCAACGTTGGTCTTCAACCTTCATCCAAGGCCGCCTCCTCTGCTTCAATCGAGGGATCCCCTCTACATGCTGATTAAAACCATTCTT
>JBBPBX010101887.1:0-12124 GCA_038048925.1 Garcialebias charrua
GAGATAATTGTGTACCCACAGTTCGTTTTTGAACTTGCTCATTCTCTGTTTGGCAAGCAGCGTCTCTTCTTGTAGATGTTTGAGCCTGTAAGATAACAGACCGATAAATGAAAAGGTTTTTATGTTTAATGAAAGATGTTATATAACCTAACAATTATATCTAAATTGAAAAATACTAATTATATCACAGCCGGACTAAAGATTTTGACAATATATTTCTGGCAAAACAACATGTGAACACAAACTAGAATTGTTTGCAGCTTGGCCCACTATACTGCCAGATGAGACACTGTCTCATGCAGCACATTCAGCTTTTTATATATTTATTAGTGAGCATTGAGGTGACCTACAACACTTGGATATTATGCACTGTACTGAAAACATAAATAACATATATATGCATGCTCTACATAACAGCTGCTGATGTTATGGAGAAAATATTTGAAGAGGACAGTGATAATTAGCATATTTGTCACTCAGAAAACTATTTATGGTTTTGATAAACAGGATCTTGTGACCATCAGTAGAAAATAGTAGGTCTCAAAGTGTTACAACTACGAGCTTTGTAAAGACAATCGTTCAGATTAAGATGAAAACACACACTATAGGGCTACAACTAACGATTATTTCTCTGTTCTAACTTCTGTTTCCTCCTCCCTCCTCGCTCTGTTCAAGCCACACACACAGCAAGCTGCAGAGGTTTTTTTTGTTTGTTTTTCAAACTTTATTCAGTCAGCCAGCTTTTCTACAACGTTCAAGTGAACAAAACAGGTCTGCGGCGCCGTGAAAGAAGCATAATCGCGCGACACAACGAATCGATGATGAAATTAGTTACCAACGCTTTTAATAGCCAAATTTTATCGATTCATTGTTGCGCACACACACACACACACACACACACACACACACACACGCGGTACACAGCCTTAGCATTAGCTGTAGCTCCGCGTTAGCATTTCATAAACAACAAATCATGTTCGTGCAGAACGGCACTTCTTGCTTCTTGCACTGACGAAACCAATATTGAACAGGTTGAACATTAATTCTCAGTTAACACAAGCTAATCATAAACAATAAGCCTGCGCTATATCGTGTTCAAGACGTGAACACAAACAGTTAGCACAGGCTGTAGCTAAACTATCGAGGTGCAGAAGAACACGTCTTCACACCGAATGCTAATAAATAATTTAAAAGACATCAGTCTGTTCTGTACTTACACTAGCGTCATCTGCAGAACTTTGACGAATAGATGGAACAGCACCTTCCTTAAGCAGAAGTTTTTGTGCAAATCCGGTCTGGTACTTTTGGTAGTTGAGAAATGAGTTTGTTGTGAAATGTGCTGCGCAAACTACAACTTTCTTCGGTAATGTCGCCGGGACATTGCCATTATAAATGAAATTAAGCCACGCATCTCTGCTCTCTGAGACTGGAAGAGTGTGTATCGACACATGTTGTGTAATGCAGCCAACAACGCAACATCGAACTCTAGGAGCCATTGTGCTGAGATGAACTACATTCGTCTTCTTCTTCTCCATTTGATTTATGGCGGATCGCAAACAACTGTTAGTTGCATACCGCCACCTACTGTACAGGCTGAGATGAACTCAGGAACCGCGTGGGTGGAGCATCACCAGGGGTTGCTAGGTTACGGGGGCGGGACAAAGGTTGGGATGGGTTGTGGCTGTGGGTTGTGGCTACGGTTTGTGACGCCACAAACCGCAGGAAGTGCAATCGAGACGTTTTTATCCCTGAAAAATAAATCGACTTAGAGTAAATAAACCACTTGGTGCATTTTTTTGGCCTTAGGACTGTTTTTTTATGAAGTAAATACCCAAAGTTGAGTAAAAAAAACATTAAAAAGTGAATTTTGAACATGTTTCCACCTATTCCTGCCTGATGTAATTTAATCATTAACCCTTCTCTCCATAACATATCGTATGCTTTTTCTACATAAAAAAACACAGAAACAACAGTTTCCTTATTTATCTGGGCTTTTCGAACATCGTCCTCTAAACATAAAATAGGATCCATTGCTCCTCTTCCTCTACGAAACCCACTCTGATGGTGTGTAATGATGTTTCTTGACTCTAAATAATGCATCAATCTCTCGTTCACCATCCTTTCCATCAATTTACACATATTAGAGGTTAACGCAATAGGTCTGTAATTTACCGGATTACTGTGATCTTTCCCAGGTTTCTTAATTGGGATAATAATTGCTTCTTTCCATCTATATGGTAAATGCCCTTCTCTCCATATCTTATTAAATAACATTAAAAGTTTATGTAATCCTTCATCATTTAGATTTTTTAACATATTATAACATATCTCATCTTTCCCTGGAGCACTGTTCCTAGTTTTTCCCAAAGCTCTTTTCAGTTCTCCAATAGAGAAGGGACAGTTCATCAGATCTTGATTAATATTCTCTTTTCTTCTTAAAGCTTCTACATTTCTTCTTTTAGTTATCTCCCTTTTCTGTTTGTCATCATCTGATAAATTTTTCCCACTATGTATTTCAACAAAAGTGTTCGCTAAAATATCAGCCTTGTCTCTATCAGTTATTGCTATTTGATTATTTTTATTAAGTACTGGATAACTCCAGTCTCTTCTGTCCCCCCCCATTTTTTTGATCATACCCCAAACTTCCCCTATTTGTGTCCTACTACCAATTGTATCACAGAAGTCTCTCCAATGAGTTCTCTTTGCTCTTCTTATTGTACGTCTTACTTTTGCCTGTGCTTTTTTATATTCAATTAGATGTTGAAAATTATGGGACCGTTTGACCAGTTTAAATGCTTTATTTCTTTCTCTTACTGCTGTTTTACAATCAGTATTCCACCACGGAACTAATTTTTTTCTATTTTTACCTGAAGTCTTTGGAATAGATTCCTCAGCAGCTTTTAAAATGCTATGACTCATCTCTTTACTCATTTTTTCAATACTCCAACCATTTTGAACACATAAAAGGTTCCTTTCACATAAATACTTATATTTTTCCCAATTTGCTTTCTCAAATATCCACTTACCTCCCACTAATTCAGGAATCTGGATCTGGCCCATCCTTATGTTACTGACTATAACATAATGATCACTACCAAATGATTTATTTCTTACTTGCCATTCACATAATGGAGCCAAGCAGCTAGATACAAATGTTAAATCTAATACAGATTCTTTACCAGAATTAATATCGATTCTTGTCTTCGCTCCATTATTCAAACATACAAGATTTTTATCATCCAAAAATTCTTCTAATATATTACCATTATAATCTATTTTCTCACTCCCCCATAGTGAATGATGGGCATTAAAGTCTCCACACCAAATAATATTTCCTTTCATACCTATCTCCTCAAGTTCACTTAATTCAATCTTTTTGCACGGATTGTAATAATTTATAATCATTATTTCTTTTCCTTCTATCCATATTTGAATTGCTACATATTCTAAGTCTCCTTTCCTTTCAATTATTTTATACGGAATACTTTCTTTAATCAAAGAAAGACACCCACCTCCATTCCCTTTTTTCCTATCGAATCTAACTGCAGTATATCCATGAACTCTAAAATCTAAAGAAGCCTTCAACCATGTTTCCTGTATACAGATTATGTCAGGTTTTTCTGTCTGATCATAAATAAACTGTTTAAAATCTTGACCATTTGACAAAAGACTCCTTGCGTTCCACTGTAGGATTAGGATTGTGATAAGAATTAACCACATGATCCTTCTTGACTTGTTTGGCTACATAGCTCTTCCCTTACTTCTTCCCATCTGATGTTCTTCATATCTAGACTATGACATGCTGCCTTCACAATGATTTGAATTCTTTCTGTTTTGGACTTCACGTCTGATGTTGCATTTATTACTCCTGCAATAAATGTCACCATCTTCTTCTTCTCTTCATCTATTTTTCTTTCAACCATTTCCATAACCTTTTGGATTACTTGTTTCTCTTCTATTTTTCTCTCTTCTATTTTTGGTTTTCCGTGTGGTTTCTCTTTTTCAACCATTTTACATGCTTCTGCATATGTTACTTTCTGCGTGACCTTTGTTTTCTGCACAACTGTTTGCTGCTTCATCACTTCACACCCCCAGAAAGCAACACTATGCTCTCCTCCACAGCTGCAGCATTTTGGTTTGACTCCAGCTCCACATTTTCCATATTCATGATCCCCAGAACATCGGGCACATCTCCTTTTTCCTTTACACACTTTAGCAATATGTCCAAATCCCTGACAGTTGAAACATCTCACTGGTTTAGGTATAAATTCCCTAACACTAAATCTTATCAAGCCAAAGAAAACTTCCTTTGGCACATCTTTTGTTTCAAATTCCACCAGCACAGTTTCAGTTTCAACTTTCTCTGGACCTCTAGTCATTCTTCTTGCTCCTTTTACTTCCTCATTTCTTTGCTTTAGATTCCCGACCAGGGGCCTCATGTATCAACCATGCGTGCGCACAAAAACATTGCGCACGTCACTTCCCACGCAAAAGCCCGTATGTATCAAAACTGAACTGAACGTGAATATATGCGCATCCAGGTACATATCCACGCAAGCTCCCGAGCAGGCGTACGCACGTTTCTGTGGTTCTTGTTCCTTTGGCGACACTTACAGGTGTTTCAGAGAAACTGAAGCCCCACAGTCTGTGGTTGACTTTAAGAGCGGCTTGAAGACCTTTCTTTTCAACCGAGCATACTCTTCCTCCTCATGATTCTACTTTTGATCTGAGTTGATACTGTTGTTGATTTTAATTGTTTTATTATTTGTCTTATTGACATTCAAATATGTTGCACCTTGTAGCACTTTGAGATTTCCATTAATGAAAAGTGCGTTATAAATTGAATTCATTATTATTATTATTATTATTATTATTATTATTATTATTATTAACAGTTCAAGATGTGTAAATGATTAATATTCCCTCCAAACACACGATTAACAAGTATTACATCCACATGACGCAGTGAAATAAAGGACGCGCAACGTTGTGCCAAAAATAAATTTAACAGGAACGGATTCATTCAGCCTTACTGGAGGTTATAATAAATAGTGTAACACGCAGAGCATTTATTTAGAAACAGATATAGTTTTCCGATCTAGGATATGGCTTATCAGCCGTTTTCAGAAATAATAATTTTCCAGTTTGGCACTGCATGCTGCGCTCTGGGGAGCCGTGCATCACGCGTGCATACAGAAGCAGCGGTCAAACTGTTCCACAGAGGGAGCTGCAGGTCGATCGGGACTGTGCAGTCCAGTCCACACAAAGCCGGATCATGTCCAATGGAATGGTCTCATCCATATGTTTCCAAAGGCTGAGTGGTCGCGCTTGGAGCGCGCGCGCACCCTCACCGGTGTCGACACGGCAGCTGGAGGTGTTTCATTATCTGCGTTTATTGTAGATTTCTCCAAAATGACACGTGAAAGTACACCTTATATAACTTGTAGGAGAGCAAAAGCTTCACAGACAGACTGCGCACAGGGCTGCGGGGCGCGCGCTGCGTCTGGAGACTCCAACATCATGTCATGAAAAGTCTCCACCAAGACGCACAGACTCGTTTCTTCACATCATCTACATAAACAAAGATCTATGTTCTAGCAAACATCCAAGTAAGTTCCTCTGTGTTTACAGTAATAATGGTAATAAACTCGTGCGCAAAGTTAATATTTCCACACAGAATGAATGAATGAGCCGGTTCGCGCACCACAGCAGGGTGCGCGCGCACACAAATACCGACAATCACTCGTTCTTTGCATGATGAACACATTTTATTACTATTCTTACTTAGGATGTTTGTCCTCACTCATATTATATTGAATTCATTATTTTCCCGAATCTAGAAATGATTTCTGATCGCGCAGGGATCAAACAAACATGTCCTTCACACATGCAGGAAGTAATTTGCATCTGTTTAACATATGTAAATGTAGGCGTGTCAGGGGAGGTGTCTCACGTGCGCTCAGTTCCACGTCAATTGTGATGTACAAAAGGAATGTGCGTGGATTCAGGTGTACGCACAGTTTGATAAATCTGGATCTTTTTGTGCGTAGACACTTTTCTGGATTTCACCGTACGTCACTTTTCAGTAGGAAATCCACGCAGGTTTTTGATACATGAGGCCCCAGGTCTTTCATGTTTACATTTAAAGGTACTCCTACAATGACTCCTCTACTTCCATTATCTCTTTTTTCACCTACTCTTACAACTGTTTTGACTTTAATTTTGCACACCCATCCAATTTTCTTCGCTTTTTCCATCTGAGCTTCTGTATTGCACCCAATCAGAAGATTTCCGTCTCTCAGTATTTTAGCATATTTGATTTCTCCAACTTGTGCTTTAAGTGTGTTTGTTAGCTTAAGTGGGTCAATTTTCTTTACTCCCCCTTCTTCCTCAAATCTTATTATGACATTCATAGATGGATTTTTTGAAGTCTTTTTCTCTTCTTCTTCTTCTTTTCTTTAATGGCGGATCACAAGCAAATTAAGGTGCATACCGCCACCTACTGTACATGAGTGTGTATCAACAATTCTATTTATTAATACAGTATTTTTGAGAAAGATAACTAATGCTTTTCTTACTCTATAAATAACTGCTATGTTTCCTTAATTTCCCAATAATCCTTTAAGACTCCATTCTTTTTTTTTTATTGAAAGAGAGTAATTTACAAAATTGTAAAGGCATATTAACAACCAGTGTTAAACAACTCTCAGCAGGGCACATATAAAGGGAACAAGAATCAGTAAACTGGACAAAAACGTAGTACAATGAATAACCAAAGTGAGTGAATAACAGTACAGTGTTTAACTAAAATATACAGGAAAAATAATAATAATAAAAGAAAACTTTATGACCTGTGTTGACTGCTTTATGGGTCCAAGAATATACTATGATCTTCAAACGCTCCAAGAAGGGATTGTGCATTTTTTTTGTTCATCATCTTCAGGGCTTTGAGATAATTGTCTGTGAGATAGTTTTTAAAGGTGAAAAATAGTGGTTTTGTCTTTCTCCATTTGGAAGTGTGGATGAAAAAATTTCCCAGGATCATCAAGTTGTTTACTATCAGGTCCAGTTTTCTGTTTTCCAGATGGATACCAAATATAATAGATTCTCTTGTGAAGGGGGTGAGTTGGATTTTGGATGATAGCAGTCTTGTATGTCCTCCCAAAACGTCCCAGAGTAGATACAATGGAAAAACAGATGATTAGTTGTTTCAATGTCCGTCTCACAAAACACACAGTTGTTATGATCAATACCAAACCTCAATCTTAGCAACTCGTTGGATGGATAGATGTTGTTCATAACTTTGAAGTGGATTTCTTTCGTTTTGGGACTTAAAGGGTAAGAAATATATTTAGTTCTCAATTTTTTAATGTTTGATTTGGAGAACAGCTGATTAATGGAATTACTATTTGTTGGCTTTGGAAAAAGGATTGTGTTAAGTTGAGTACGCATGAATACGTTTGAACAGTTCTTGTCCAGAAAATTAAGACCATTAATATAAAGTGCAGGTGGGTTAATAGGTAACAAGTTCGAATTTGAGTTTTGGGCTAATCTCTTGACGACTTCTGGGATAGCTTTAATAACTTTATTAAATTGGGACTGTGAACAGTTTAAGTTATATTTTAAGCAAAAGTCTTTGTGAGAGAACCACTGACCCTGGTCATTCAGTAAATGGGTTATGGACCAGATATTTTTATCCATCCAATAGTATGTTGTAAGAAAAGAGACTTTCTGTTACATGTGATATATCTGTTATTCCATATTGGAGTTTGATGTGGGGTGAAGTTATGTGAGAACAATAGTTTCCAGTACAGTAAAACTTGTTTGTGGAAAGATGACAGTTTGGTTGGTAATTTTTCAACTTGAAAATCACATTTAAGAACAAATTCTATTCCTCCCATTTTTTTGAAAATCCCTCTGAGGAGACAATACCAAATACAATTTTTGTTCAAAATGAAGGATTTTAGCCACTTTATTTTTATCATTGCATTCAAACATTCAAAATCTATCGCTTTTAGACCTCCATCTTCATAATCTTGGACAATTTTTGACTTTTTTATATAGTGTACCCTGTTTTTCCAAATAAAATTGAAGTTCAATTGGTTGAAAGTTTTGATAAATTTATTAGATATAGAAATTGAGTATGCAGGATATATGCAGCGAGCTAAGGATTCCATTTTGGTTAAATAAGTTCTGCCAAAGACTGTGAGGTCTCTTTGTAACCACATATTGAGTTTGGATTTACATTCTGTTATTTTTCCTTGCAGGTTTAGTGTTTCACAGTTGGTTACGTCCCTGGTTATATGAACTCCCAGATATTTTACAGAGGTTTTAATGGGGATATTATATGCATTTGTGAGGCTACACTCGTGTATGGGCATTAATTCGCATTTATTATGGTTGAGTTTTAGTCCCGAGGCTTTAGTAAATGAGTCAAGTAGTTCAATAATTTTGGGGAGCTGTTTCAAGCTTTCAAGAAAGATGGTAGTGTCATCGGCAAGTTGACTTATAATTATCTGCTCATCAAAAACTTTTAGTTTGGGAGTATCTGAAATTTTTATATAGATTGCAAGAGTTTATGCAGCTAATATAAATAAGAAAGGGGAGATATTGCAGCCCTGTTTAACTCCTCTGTTGATACTAAATCTTGGGGATGATCCACTAGGGAGCGCTACAGAGCCGGTTGTGTCATTATAGAAAGATTTAATTATGTTACAGAATTTGGGACCAAATAATTCTAAAACTTTGAACAAAAATTGATGTTCTAGTTTATCAAAAGCTTTATAAAAGTCAAGGAATAAGATGAAACCATCACTTTCAATCAAATGTTGATAGTCTAAAAGGTCTTGTACTAGTCTTATATTATTATGTATCGACCTGTTTTTCATAAATCCTGTTTGTGTATCACTAATTATCTGATCTAAATCTTCTTTTAATCTATTAGTGTAAATATATTTCAGTAGTTTGTAGTCATAGTTTAACAGTGAAATTGGATGAAAGTTATCCAGTAGTTTATTGTCTTTGCCTGGTTTTGGTAAAAGTGTGATGACACCTTGTTTCATGGTGGTGGATAATGAGAAGTTAGTTGTAACCTCTTTGAAGACCTCAAAAAGAACGTTTCTGAGTGTGGTCCAGAAATGTTTGTAAAAGTTAGCTGTGAGGCCGTCTGGGCCTGGCGATTTGTCTAATTTTAAACATGTAACGGCTTTGTCTAGTTCCTCTATGCTGATATCTTTTTTACATTCTTCTTTGAAGCTATTGTCAATTTGGGGGATGGAGTCTTTAATATTGTTTAAGAAAGTGTCAGAGTCTGTTTTGGAAAAGGATGAGCTACATAGGTTTTGGTAAAACAAACTAATTTCTTTTGCAATTAATTTAGGGTCTGAGCAATCTGAGCCATTAATTGTAAGAGTTTGGGTGGAGTTTTTTTCCTGTCTTCTTTTTTCAAGTCTGCAAAAATAAGCTGAGTTTTTTTCCCCTTCTTCCATCCACTTGGCTCTTGATCTGATGAATGCTCCTCTGGCCTTCCTTTCATATATTTTATCCAGTTTGAGATGTAATGAAGAAAGTTTACCTTTTTCACCCTCTGTGAATATTGTTTGTTGCTAATCATGTATATTTCTTTAATGATGTTATCTTTATCTAATTTGTTATCCTTCTTAATCTGTTTGCTAAAGGAAATTGAATATTGGCGTATTCTGTATTTCATAAATTCCCATTTTTGGACATATGACTGTAGGGAGTCATCTTGTAGAATTTCTTGAATTATGTCTTTGATTTTATTATTATATTCAACCTGTTTTAGGAGGAGTGCATTAAATTTCCAGTATCCTTTTATGTTTTTAGAGTTTGTTACTGGTGAGACTGAAATCTCAATACAGCAGTGATCAGTGAGCGGAGCAGGGGAAATTTCACACATGGATATTTGATTAATCATTGTGTCTGCTATTAGCCAATAATCTAATCTGGACTTACTTGAGGCATCTGGTTTAAACCAGGTAAACTGTTGGTGGTTTTTATTTTGTTCTCTCCATGGGTCATGGATGCATAAAGTGTTACAGAAATCAGTTAATAATGAGTTAGGGTGCTGATCAGTGAACTTGCTGGGAAATCTGTCCCTATATTCATCTAAAACCATGTTCCAGTCACCTGCAATTATTACATTTTCTGTGCAGTATCTTTTTTTGAGTTCAAGTATCGTTTCTTTGATGTTTAGGATAAGATCTTTGTTTTGTTTTGTGTTACAGTAGCCGTAAATGTTCCCCAAAATGAGTGAGGAGTTATCTAATTCTAAAACACATATGAGCCAGTGGCCATCATTATGCATTTTTGTGGTTATTATTTTCCCAGGGCAGTTGTTGAATAAAATTGCAACTCCTGCTGCTCTAGTTGAACCGTGTGAGAATATTATTTTGTCTCCCCATTGGGTTGACCAGAATTTTTCATCCGAATCCTGAGAGTGAGTTTCTTGGAGAAGTACACATTGTGGACTTTTGTTTTTACAATATAAAAAAGTAGCTTTTCTTTTAAGGTTATCTCTTAGACCCCTAGCATTGAGTGATAAAAGTTTAATGTTATGAGACCAGGACATAAACTTGAATTAGATTTTGAAAGAAAATTAAAAAATTAGAAACAGTTAAAACAAATATTAACAAGAACTGACTATCTTAAGTGTTTTAAGTCAGAGAATAAAATAACTTCAAGGCGAGTCCCAATTAAAACAAACGGGTATTGACCTTATACTGAACATTTGATGCGAACAAGTGTAAAAACCAATACAGAATTGCAGTGAACAATTTAAACAGTAAATCTGCAAAGGGTATTTCCCCCATGATAGAAATAACTAATTTATTACTGTACGGCCATCAATCACAGCAATGTGGCCTTTGTAAAATGCCACCTTACCAGCGCTCTAGCTTGTTTGATTTTTGGCCACAGTTGTTCTCTTTTCTGTCGATCCTCTTTTGTGAAGTCTTGAGCAAACCTCAGATTTTGATTCTTGCAAACTGGAGAGTCTTTCGTCGCTTTCCAAACTGCATCCCTGTGACGTCTCCTGAGAAACTGCACGATGATTTGACGGCTTCTTCCGTTTTCTTTCCTCCCGATGCGATGGATTGAGTCGACCACGTCTTCCATCACTGGCTCCCACTCTGGAAAGATCTGAAGTAGAAGCTCGTTGATTTCAGCTCGTAGGTTTTCTCCTTCTTTTTCCTTGAGGCCAGAGATTCTTAAATTCCAACGGCGTTTGTATCTTTCCATTTCAAGCACTTGCTCTTTCAGTTCTGCATTTTCTTTTTTAATATCTGAATATTCTTTTTCCAGAGTATCCACTCTTGATTTGCATTCTGTGATTTCAACAGAATTCATTTCCACATGCTGGATCATGCTAGCAAACATTTCAGAGTTTTCTTTAAGTTGTATTCCAAAATCTCCCACCTTGGCATCCAGGTTCTTTATGACCATCAGAACATCAGCAAGAGAAGGCTCAGCTTCTGTCGCTAGTTTTTTAGCTGGTGGGGATTTCGTTGGAGTGGCACTTAAAGGACGCCTCGTTCCGGAGTTGCTAGCAGAGCTAGCTTTCGGTGAGTCCATGCTAACATCTTTAGCATATGTAGTGATACACCTCATCTCTGATATTGTAGGCTTGACCTTCAAGTACACCTCTCTGCATCTCTTTGAAACTCTAAGTGTTACACCTTCTTGAAGCCCTCAAGGAGACGAGTGGACACTTATATTTGTTACAATTATTATGAATTAATGGACACTAATTAATCAGATTGAACTTTCTTTTTAATGTGAGTTAATTCAGAATTGATCTACAGTATATTTTGTCATTTTAATGATGATCTGTTACTTTCATGAGTTGTGACCCTTCTGCTGGTTTTATTTCTGCAAGAACAAGCAGGTTCTGAATCTGAACTTCCTTCTCTGTTTTGTCTAGAAAGTTAGACATAACATTCTCTGTGCTCACAAGCAGGCCATCTGGCCGATTTTGTAAACAGTTTTCCTGTTGTCCATAGAGACAGTTCTGCCTATGAGATGAAAACCCATCTCTTATTTTGTTAAAACCAGCCAGTAGTCATTAAGGAGGTGGGGAAGACCCCGCTTCCCATATAAAGGTCAT
>JBBPBX010101888.1:0-12124 GCA_038048925.1 Garcialebias charrua
TATCTTCACTTGGAGTAAATGCTCTCATTAATGCCCTCATACTTCTAAAATAAAATCACTTGTACCACATGTTTGGCTTCATAATTTTCTGCAGGTGTTCTGCTATGTAGGACCACCTCAACACACAATAGGTATCCTGTACACCCAGTGATGTATCCTGGGGTGACCATGTGGGAACCACTGAAAATGCTGGGGTGGCACACAAAAACCAAAAGCAGAAACTCTAATATTTATTTACATTTGACATTATTTATTGAGAAAAGCATTGTCACTGTGCAACTCGTTGAAGCTTGTCCAATCTTAAATTTATACTTGTAGGAAAAAAAGCACATCATCTCCTGAGACCCTGTGTCCTAATGTTGAGGACATTTTCTTTAGGACTGGTTGTCCTTATCCAGGGAGACCATTTGAAGTATTTATCAATTTAAATAAAATATATACAGTACTTATATTTATAACTTCTAACCGCTCAAATTGGGTCAAAATAGGATGGCCAAGGGGGGCCAGTGAAGGGGCCACCAACTTTTAAGTGGTGGCCATTGCCTCACCTTCCCCCCCTTGGTAGTGCCCATGTGTAAATTGGTAATCATGATGATCTGAACAAAACACGTTATTTTAATAAGCATCTGTTCTCCTGGCTGACTGGCGTCATGGTATAACTTCAGAGGAATCTTTGCTGAAGTGAAGAGCATGCATGAGCCATCTTAATCTCTGGGTTTGAACATTCAAAGCATATTTCAAGTTTATTACTTCATGCTAAATGACAGTTTGCACATTTTACTATAATCACTGACTGAATAAATCCATATTTTTCTGTTTCATGCTTAACTTTGGTTAAAATCAGGTTATGTGAAAACAAGTAAACAGCAGGTGCATACTTGAATTTGTCTCATCTGCGTATGAACTGTGCACGCTCTAAAAATAAATACTGTACGCCTAAAAAGATAATCAGATGTGCAGACGCCGATGCACGCGTCTTAAGTTGTTTAAGAGTGAAGAGGCTGTTCTTTGAAGATTGTCAGCCATGTTCAGTCCAATCTAAATAAGTTTCTTGTTTTATGATTTGTCTAAATCTGTCTCTTGCATTTAGACCCACAGAGAGTGACAGACGGCTCTATCCTCCGTGGGGCCCTTGGGAGACAGTTAATCTTTTGAGTTCTGTTTTTTGCTGCCACGAAGCATATGTGCAGTCTAAAAAATTATTCTAATTGGAATAGCTGACAGCTGACTTGGGAAGAAGCATCTTTTTTTATGTAGTTGCATTTATTTTTAAACAGCTGTGGTATTTGTGGAAAGTGTGCTTGATTGCTTGCTTGATGTTTAAAGACACGAGCTTCTCTTCAGCAATTTGACTGTCATATTGTTTTTTTTAAATGGCATTTTTGTCTGTAAGATTAGTAGAGAAAGCACATGACAGGACAAAAAGTACTGAACGAGCATCATCTCTGTATTGCGTTTTGGTGCAGATATATTTTAATATTCTGGTAAAGAGTCTCAGTCATCCAGGAGATGATTAAAAAACGTTCAATACAAAATCAACTGGACTTTATTTGCAAAGCGAAACGTCTTCTATTACAAATAAAGTCCGGTTGTTTTTGTATTGAACGTTTTTGAATCTTTTAATATTGTTTTAACTGTATTAGCACTTTGTGGTTAGTAAAGTTTGAAAAGATTCATGTCCATGATTTCTTGTTCCCGAAGCACAACTTGGGATTTTGAAAGTTGAAAGTCGTCGTGCCAAACAAACCACAATCCATCAGACTTCAGTTTACGACAGCAGATGGAAATGATCTTTACAGTTTATATAAGAGCCATGCAGGAAGACAACTGAGAGTAAATAAAATTGTTTGATTTCCAATCTACTTAGTAAATTTGCTAACCTAAAAGTAAATAGTTTCATTTTTCATAGAAGAACAAGTTTCATAAGAGTGAATATTAACAATAAAAAGAGGAAAAAAGCAAATACAGTACATGTCAAATACAAATTATATATATATATAAATAGCATTTTATTTATATAAAATGTTAAGAGTATTATAATTATTTTATTTAAATAAAATATTGATATATATATAAAGTATTATAATTATAAATAATTTCAGTATACTATGCATATACTAAAATTAACTCAGACACAGTGCTGACCAGCTCGTGCTCGCTCCCGCCGGAACGCTGCGTGCACGAGCCTCCCTCCAGCCTGTTTCTCAGCAGCCAGGAGGAAACTTGAGCAGAAAGTAGAAGCAGCCGGGCTTTTCTGTTTTATCAGAGCCTTCGTGACTGAAAACAGATTTATTTTTATTTCCTGTCTTGAATTTTCTCCTCTCCGGAAAAGACGATGGAGGAAAAACGAGTGGAGACCGTTTCTGCACGCGTGGATGCTGCTGCTTCATCAAGTGGTAGGACAAGTAGCATAAAGGTCAATTTACCATTAGCTATGTTGCAGGAAATATGTTAATAATGCCTATTTTCTAATCTGACAAGCACTTAAAACAAAAGTAAATACTTAATTTTGGTCATTAGTAAAGTGGCGCACACAACTGATAAAAAGTTTCCATTAATGTGATTCATTGACCCTTTATTAGGCAGGATGGATGTATTTTATGGCTCTGTGTCATTGCTTAAATTTACAATAATTATCTTTTCTTTTTTTAAAGTCCTGTTGACTTTTGCCTTATCTTGAAAGATTAAAGAGAAAAACGTTAAAAGTTCATATTTTTGTTCCATCTGAATTACTTTTTTTTCTGAAAGTTTAAACTTGTTTTGATATTAAAATCCTCGTCGTGACTTGTGCTAGCATTAAATACGCAGGTGTTATTAATAGCAGTCCTTATGCGCATGCGCTAAACAGAACTAGAGCCAGAGATCAAAGGCCAACTTGGCCGCCAGTCTCCATGTAAAAAAACAAAAGATGTTAGATTTCTTGTTAATTTATTGGTTGTTGTTACATGAAAATGTTTATCCACAAATGTAAGCGATTCACAACGATACTCGTAAGTTATCGGCGCAGAAACATGTGGTGTTGAGCACAATTTGTTTGATATAGATGGGTGATGTTTTGACTTTTGATGATGGACTGAAGTGCTAACTGGTTTTTCTGCAAGTTGGGACATATTCCTCACTTATATACTGTATATGAATGTTGTGGCAGTGTTATTCCAGTGGTTTTCGTGAAAAAAACATTAATTTTAAAACTTGGTTTTACATTGTAGATACATTTTATCCTAGTTTTGTGTTTTAGCAACATAGCACCATCAAAGATGCAACACTATTAGGTCCCATCTGAATAAAAAAATTTTTTTTCAATATTTGATATTCAATTTGATATTCAATTTTTTGTCAAGAAAAGACTTACCTTGGGTTATGTGCAGCTAAAGAGGTGTGCCCTCCTCTAAACTTGTGCACACATGGACCACTAAGCTTAATTAACTAATTTGCATAAGTTGTGTTATGTATCGCTCCTGTTTCTCCTCGAGGTCCCTACTTGTCTCATTCAGAGATAGAAAATAATTTAACTGGTCATTATTCCTGAGTCAGGGCTGTATTTATTTGCCAACTGACATCTAATTATTTTTGTTAAATATATATGAGACAGCTTTAAGAACTGAAGCCAGTTTGAGTTATACTTCACTGTCACTTTCTGCAGAAGCCAAAAAAGTGTTAAGGAATTCCTCTGTTACAAACACTTGTTACGATTATTATTATTATTATTATTATTATTATTATTATTATTATTATTATTATTATTAGGGATAATGTAATTACTGAAACTGGCACAAATGAGTAATTCGTTCAACTTTCATTTATACAGGTTTAGTCCCATTGAGGCTCGGGGACTCATTTACAAGAGAGATCCGATTTTAACAAAGAGCGATGACAACAGTAGACAACAAAGACAACAGTAGACAATCATAAAAAGCATACAAATTGAGAAGAACAAATAAAAGAAAATGGTATTACAAAAAGTAACAAAAACAGCTAGATTGTTAAGTGATGTAGAAACTAAAAACAGGAACATGTCTGTGTCGGTTTTTGCCAGGAACTTGTAATTAAAATCAGTACAAACTATTAGGAACCTGAAGACCCTCAAACACCAGAAAAAGGATGCAATAATTCTCAGTCAGGTCATCTGGACAGTTTCTGTTTTATAGAGACGTTTCGCCCTCTATCCGGAGGGCTTCATCAGTCAGAGGAGTTCCAATAAACTATTGGATTTGGTACCTGCATGATTGAACATGAACTTTGTTGTCTTGAACCACTTTGGCTGTGTGGCTGCCTACCTGGGAGGAGTCGACGAGGGACAGAACGGCCCCCAGAAACCATCTTGGCTCCAGCAAACTGGTTGGTCCACTTAAGAAGTTTACTGCTTGGTGGTGAAACAGTTTATTGGAACTCCTCAGACTGAAGAAGCCCTCCAGATAGAGGGCGAAACGTCTCTATAAAAAAGAAACTGTCCAGATGACCCGACTGAGAATTACTGGATTTGATACCTGGATGAATGAGCAAGAAATTTGTTACCAGAAAAAGGAGCCAATTAATCCAGATAGTGTGAACAGGAGCAGAATAGTCACAATACTCGGACCTTTGACTGTCTCAGTGTTTCCCAAGCAGTCAGTTGTTCCTCCTCATCACTGTAGGTGGACTCATCCCCCCCCCACCCACTGTTGTGTCATCTGCAAATTTGACCATGGTGTTGCTGTGGTGAGCAGGGGTGCAGTCATGTGTAGAGGACGTAGAACAAGGGGCTCAGCGCACAGCCCTGTGGGACTCCCGTGCTGAGGCTGAGGGCCATGACGGCCCTTTCAAAACACTGTGGTCAAACGGGAAACTATTTACCCATGTGCAGGTGTAGTGTGGAAGTCACAGTTCCCCCAGTTTGTTCACCAGTTTGTTCACCAGTTTGTTGGGGAGGATGGTGTTGAAAGCAGAGCTACAGTCTACGAAGAGCTTCTGCACATAGCTGTCTCTTTTCTCCAGGTGGGACATAGAAACATAGGACTGTGCCTATGGCATCCTCGGTTGATCTATTAGCTCTGTAGGCAAACTGGTGGGGGTCAAGGGTTTGTGGAGGAGTGAACTGATGTGACCCGTGAATAGCTTTTCAAAACACTTCATCACCACTGGAGTGAGAGCAACTGGCCAGTAGTCAGTTAGAAAGGAAGTTTGGGGTTTCTTGGGTATTATTTATTTATTAACCTTTATTTAACAAGGCAAATCCCATTGAAATCACACATCTGTTTTGCAAGGGAGGCTTGGGCCTGGTATGGGTACTATTGTATATACTGTATCTTCAGACAGGCTGGGACCTGTTGAAAATCCTAGACATGACTCCAGCATACCGTAGTTGGTGTGTGCAGTCTCAGAACACGTCCAGTCCGGGGACATTGTCATTGTCACAACACGAGTGTGTGATGAAATCTAGAAGACAAAAATGCATAAAAAGGGTAGAATGACTTTATTTTTCTCCCAAGAACTTCTTGATGAAATTGTGTCAGTGCTGAACATCATGCAGACCATATGTGGAGGCAGGCCTGGCATGAGCAGCCAATTGTATCATGGTCCATCTGTCTTCCTGATCGTCCCAGTAGGAGGGTGGCTCATAAGCTTTTTTTTGGGGGGAACCAGTTCCTTCCAGAATCCATGGCCTACAGGGTCCTGCCAGTACCAAATCTAGCCTCCATCAACAACACAATGCTAAACATGTCTGACTCCATCTGGAGAATATGACCTGTAGAGCACACAACCACATGTGCAGCTATGGGTTTGGACTGAAAATGGATGAGGAAGAGCAGAAATGTGGGTTGACTAACGGACATAGTCATCAACCTTATTTACACTTTTAAAGAAAATGAGATGGTTTCAAATGTTGTATAAACAAATTCACAGCCTGGGATCAAGGATGCATCATACAGTATCTGGCTGTTGTAGCACCCATGTAGGGTGACACTGACACCATGTGGTTGAATCAGGAAACTATCAGTTTGTTTTTAAACTAATGTGTTACAATATTAATTTCCTGCATTCTCCTGAACGAAAAGATTTGAAAGTTTTAATCACATGAGCGTTTTCAAAACTGAGCATAATCTTCATTTAGACAGCAGAAGCTGTGAACCTGTAGCTTATTACAAAATCCCTTGACATTTATGCTTTTATGCATTTTTAAATATTTACATTTAAATAAATCCACAGTTTTAAGTAATACTGGACCTAATAAACCATTTGTGTGTAACACCTAAAACGTGACTGATGCCTACGAGGGGCTGACTGGGGCCGAGATGGTGTAGAGGCAGGGCAGCCGGCTCAGGACCGGAAGGTCCCGGGTTCGATCCCCGGTCACTGCATACCTCGCTGTGTCCCTGGGCAAGACACTTAACTCCGAGTTGCTCCCGGTAGGACTGGGTGGTGCCTTGCAAGGCAGTCTACTGCTGCCGGTGTATGAATGTGTGTATGAATGGGTGGATGACTGGTACTGTGAAGCGCTTTGGGGCCCCTCATCGGGGGCTGGAAAGCGCTATATAAGTAAGCTCCATTTACCATTTATGTGGTGAGTTGTTTAGACACTTTAAATACATTTAATATTGTTCGTTCAGATAGTTAATGTGATATTAAAAAATTTATGCAGTATTTCTAAATGTTTGTATTGCCTTCTCCAAAAAGACAAAGGCAGATGTTTTTGCCTGTCTGTTACCATGAACTACTTAATGAAATATTATTAAAACTTACAGAATGTAATGAAAGGACGAACATCTAAAACTGATAAAGTTTTGAACTTGAACAGCTGACCTCCGAAAACACAAAATTGCCAATAATTCGGTCAAATTTACAGATACTGAGTTAAAGTTTGATGTAGTAGTAACTGAGAGTCATTAGTAGCACAAACTAGCATAACATCTTGTAATGTTGCATCCTTCAAGAAATACTATGTTTTTGCATTAGTTGGCCAGTGGGCCCTTAGTCCTGCCTGCCAGTTTTATTTTTCTGAGAGTGGCTTTGTTCTCAGAACAATTACAGATGTCAGGAAGGGATCCTGATAAGCCTGCTTTAGTTAAGCACTGGGAAGTAATTTGGTCTCTGTTTAATGACCTGAAAATTAAGAGCGTCTCCTGAGAAAATGAAAGTCACCTTACAACCTAAACCCTGTGATGAGCTTTACTCTTCTGTGTGCTCAGCCACCGCGGTGACATGCATCCGTACACAGAAAGTGGCCCCCGGATCTCTCTGGGCACTTGAGTAAGTCACCGGCACCAAGTGTGTGCACACGCTGACTGATAAAGACCCGCTGTTATCTTCAGATAGCAGGCGCTGCAGCTGAATAATTAATAGGGACATTCCAACAGTTTTATGGAAAGAAATGGTGCACTGTCACAGAACAGAGAAAAGGTTTGCATGTGTTTCTGGAGCTTTGTGTATGTTGGGG
Source organism: Garcialebias charrua (assembly GCA_038048925.1). Classification (NCBI taxonomy): domain Eukaryota; kingdom Metazoa; phylum Chordata; class Actinopteri; order Cyprinodontiformes; family Rivulidae; genus Garcialebias; species Garcialebias charrua. The sequence continues at coordinate 7,415 of JBBPBX010101888.1, forward strand.
GTGTGGGGGTTGTCATTCATATTTGACCATGTACATAGCTTTAGTCAAAGGTGGGCACATGAACGCTGGGGACCGCTAATGCGCTAATCCGCTTACAGCGGACCTAACGTTTTTGTCAGCGCAACAGCGGAGTGACTAACTTTTATAAATCATAAGCGGATTTGTGCTATTTGGGGGCTGCCATTGCATGTAAATGCATGGAAGCCACCTATTGTTATTGTGCTCGAACGTGTGTCTACATTGTCGTCGAGCATTAATGCGGCCCGAACCACAATGTCTACCCCCACAAAAGTTATATCAAAACGACTGGCTCGGCCCCCTGATGTGTGCTATTACTTTTATTGGCATTTCGACTTACCATGGCAACGTAATTTGCGAACAAAGACGTAATGAATCTCCAAATCCAGGAACTAGTTCTTATTTAAAATGCAGTACCGCTAATAACTAATTATCTATCAGTAAAAACAAATAAACTTATTTAGAAGCTCTTATGCTGGCTCCGTAGCTGCTTGTTTTGCCTTTTTCCCCTCCCTCACCGTCTTGACATCTTTCGGGTCAGAGGTGAACTCGGGGGCTAATTAATAATAATTATAATAATTTGTCACATTTGTCATCTGTGTATGTTTCCCATACTTGACAGACGAAATTGGTCTTCTGCCTTTAACCCAACCACCACCAGGTGGTGCAGCGAGCAGCCGTAGTCAGCGCTCGGGGAGCTGGAGAATTAGATGTGCACTCATAGACACCCCAAGATGTGTAGTGGCCGGGGCGCGAACCCGCGTCCTTCAGGTCCCAAGTCAAAAGCCTTAGCCACTACACCATCTGTGGCTAGCTGGTTGTGCTGGGTTTCTTGGATAAATCCGCAGAGAACCCCGCTGTTTCAAGCCAAATTAACGCGGCCGGAGGATTTTATTGTGTGTTTTGTGTCGACCACTCGACGGTGAGTCGTTAGTTTTATGTATTTTAGTTACTTTTCATTAAATCTGTTGACTACCTATAGAATCTTGACATCTTCCGGGTCAGAGGTGAACTGGACGCTAACTCTGTGTCTAGCTGGTTGTGCTGGGTTGGATAAATCCGCAGAGAACCCCGCTGTTTCAAGCCAAATTAACGCGGCCGGAGGATTTTATTGTGTGTTTTGTGTCCACCACTCGACGGTGAGTCGTTAGTTTTATGTATTTGGGTTACTTTTATGTATAAATGCGGTGGCGACACACCCGTGTATTTGAGATTTAAAAGTGGTTTTAGGGATTAAAAGATCATTCTCTTTTTTGTTAATTTCGTGGCCGAATAGAATATATGTACGTAAAGTATTAAATAAATCCTTTGATTTTTGTAATTTCATCCTTTTAGGATCATTTTAGTTACTTTTCAGTTGGCAGTGTAGTGCAAATATTGCATAACGCTGCCGGCTACCAATTGTCGAATATAAATAGCGGATTAGATTAGCTTCCCCTAATTTTCATAAGACATTTGTGCTTTTGAAATTGTGGACCTAAAAAAATTAATAAGCGTTTTAGAAATTGTGGAACTAATTTTTTGATTAGCGTTGCCCACCACTGGCTTTAGTTGTATGAACTGTCTGACATGTCCTGGGTTTTTATGTTGAAAGCTGCTTGTTACAGTGGCCATAAAGACAAAATAAGAACCGTTTCCCATTCCAGTGTTTCTCATACCATCAGTGCTTCATTTGAGACGGATCCTGCCGGAACAAGATCCGGGAACTCTCTCACTTTGACCCATCGGATCCGCCAACTCCGCCCCTAAAAGTTCAAAGTCATTGCACATTTTTATTTTGATTAATTGTTAAGATTTCAACAAGAGGAGACGTTGCTCTTAGACTCCGTCTGTGGATGTTTCAGCTGCAGCACGCACGGTGCTCCTTCAAGGAGGAGAGGAGCCTATAGGCAGGAGGAGTGAGGACGGAGGGACGGTCACATTTACGCACTGAGGTTCTGTGCGAAGGCTCTCCTCCTCCTTTCCAAATAAAGTCTCTACAGCGGCGCTGCACACTGATAAACACCCCCTCTTCCCTCCTTTCAGACCCCGAAACAGAAACGATCATTTATTCAACAGAATAATAAATAAATGCCCTGTGGACAGTGCACGTTACGCACAGAAACGTCTCCAGACAGCTCTACACAGCACACACACAACATCAGGTGTCTGAACTCCTGCTACTTTTCAGACATGATAAATAAAAAAAGCTTACTGTAAAAAAAAAAAAAATATTACAAAGATAAAAATGTTTGACGTGTTATTCACATTATATGTCACGTTTCAAAACAACGGGGCTAATTTGTCAAAAATAACAGCGATCAAAATGTAAAAAAGACAGTCCAATTTACTTTAATTAAAAAAATAGATATGGATGGATGGATGGATTGTCCTAGTTGGTGTTGGTAAATGTTGATGTAGAACAACCTGTTAAAATACACCAAAATGCAGAAAAGGGCATCTCTGTGCTGTTCCGGAACTAGTTTGATGAAAATGGAGAAACGCACCTGTGTTAGTTCTTTATGTAAATCCATGGTTCAGTTGGTCCTCCTGTCCATGACGAGTCATTTCATGGCCTGTTGGTTCTGTGTTCTGGTTGACGTCATCTCTGTTGGGACATCCATCTCTATAAAGGATTCAAGGTTGGAAATTCAGCTCCGTCCTCTGTTCATGCCTGCCCGCTCACTTTCTCCATTCTCACCTGCTCTTCATCACTCGCCTCTTTTTGTGGAACCCATGGCCTCTTCCTCCAAGCCAGAAACTAGAATTAGACTCAGTAGGATCCACTCCATGCAAAATCCAGTTACCTAAGTCTATATGGCGCAGTCTCATAATCAGTCTCTTTTCACAGATTGATTCAAGTCCAGTTCTCCCTCCCCTGTAAAAAAAAAAAAAAAGTCTATATCTTTACATTGAGTCTGTTTGTACCTTCTTAGTTCTCTGACTCCTTAAGTCCTGTGATGCTATTAAACACGTCATTGACAGTCGAGGTCAGTTGTAACTCAGCTCAAAGACAGTGAACTACTACACAGTAAACATTTCAACTGGTAAGAGAACAGATTAGATTTTCAAGGAGCCATTCAATAAATCTTCTGATTGGGACCGCTCAGTTGACCAATGGTGCTTTTCTACTGTCTCAACTCTCCTATTGGCTCCACACAACACTGCACCAGTTAAGGGCTTCTTCACTGTCTGCATCCACTCCACTCAACCCGGTTGGACCAGTTATTCATTCATTAAACCTTTATTTGGACAGGTTAATCCCATTGATCCTCGGGGACTCATTTACAAGAGTCTTGATTATAGTATAGTTTATGGGCCCAACTTGTTTGTGGTTCCAAGAGGGCTGCTCTGATTGGCTGATTTTTGACACAAGCAGAAAGCAGTCGATGATTGGCCAGCGGAGCTACGTTATGGACCTTACCAAGCTCCGCCCACAGGGCCGCGTTTCATTGGCTAATGCCCATAACACGTCACAGCGCAGCTTCCACGTGCGTGCCGGTCTCACAAAACAAACGCTACAGTAGCGTTTGTGAGACCGGCACCACATGCTACTTACATTGCTAGCTAGCATACGTGCAGATTTTTTTTGCGTCAGGGCTGGGAAAATTGTCCTCCACCGTCAGTGGGGTATCTGTACCGGAGATGTCAGGTACCCTGACCGTATTTGTGGAAGTAAAATTCACCGCTTCCCTATATGTGAAACTGAATGCCTTGCTTGGATCAAAGCTTGTGCACGACCACTGCGCTCGGCCCTGTTGCACAAAACTGAACAATTATTTCTTTCACCAGCAGAGAAGGGTTGACCTGCTTTTGAAACCTGCTAGTTAACAACACGCGGTCACGATGAGAGAAAGCCACAGTTCACTGAACGTTCTGGAAGTTGGGAAGAAACAGCTCGGCTAACTCCACATGAGCTAGCTAACACAACGAGCTACTCTACTGTCGATTTCACCTAAAACTGCACAAAATCGTGACACGAAGGCTGGATTTTAACTAACACACTGAACAGCTGAGCTCATTAGCCTTCACAAAAGTCGCTGTCGGCGTGTTTAGCAGCTAAAGCAGCAACGGCTAACCAATGGAGATTACAGTTAGCATTAGCTTTGCGACCAAGGCACACTCAAACTTTTGCCAACAACATAAATCACTGATTTCAAAAGTAACCCTCAAAACCATGAATGCCTGACTTACCCAGCCTTGCAGGACAATAGTCATCAGTGATCCTGTCCACAGCTGTAATAATGCTGAGCGTTCAGGAGCTGATGTTTTCCTCATCAAAGAGTAGTAGCATTAGCTGTGACGCGCGACGTGGATCAAACAACTTGATAACGTCCAAAAAAAAAAAAACATGAACTTGTTGGTTCCCCTGTCTATTGTCATGGCTGATATTTTGTTGGAATCTGGCAGAAATTATACACTATTCGACTCAGAAATACCCTGCAGAGTCAGTCGACGCCATGTTTTCCATTGAAACTGTGCTGAGCTTGGGAGACACGGAGACCGGTCGGAGCTTAGGGGGCGTTTCTGGGCGGAGCTTGGTAAGGTCCATTGGATGACCCACCCAGCAAAACTACAAACTGAACCTCCTCTTCCTCGTTGTGTTGACGGATAGCACCACAAGAAATGAGCACATTTACCTAGCCTCATTAAAACCAGACCCTTGTCCTTCACTTCGCTTTGTACTAGGGTCTGGGACTTCTCCCATAGACA
>JBBPBX010101889.1:0-12123 GCA_038048925.1 Garcialebias charrua
TTCCAAAAACACATCTGAAGCTCCGAGGAGATCGGGCGTTTTCAGTCACCGGCCCCAAACTCTGGAACAACCTGCCCCTCAACATTAGACAGGCCTCCTCCCTTCACTTGTTCAAATCCCTGCTAAAAACCCATCTGTTCTCTCTGGTGTTTCATACTGTGTGAGCTGACGTAGTGTATATATTTTTACTGTTTTTACTGTTTTCATTTTAATATTGTTCTTATACATTTTTATTATACTTTACTGCTGTTAATATCAGAATTGTTACTATTGATGTGTGATACTGTTCTGTAAATTTTTGAGCCTCTTTTATGTTGTGTGTGTGTGTGAAGCACCTTGATAACAGTTTATCTGTTCTAACTGTGCTATATAAATAAATTTGACTTGACTTGACTTGACTTGCTCCAGCGAAAGCTGTAGATCACGAGCTGATGAAGCCAATAGGACCACATCATCTGCAAAAAACAGAGAAGCGATTCTAAGGCCACCAAAACGGATCCTCTCAACACCTTGGCTGCGCCTAGAAATTCTGTCCATAAAAGTTATAAACAGAATCGGTGACAAAGGGCAACCTTGGCGGAGTCCAACTCTCACCGGAAACGAGCCTGACTTACTGCCGGCAATGCGGACCAAGCTCTGACACCGGTCGTACAGGGACCTAACAGCCCATATCAATGGGCCTGGTACCCCATACTCCCGGAGTACCCGCCACAGAACCCCCCGAGGGACGCGGTCGAATGCCTTTTCCAAGTCTACAAAGCACATGTAAACTGGTTGGGCAAACTCCCACGCACCCTCCAGGACCCTGTTGAGGGTGTAGAGCTGGTCTAGTGTTCCACGACCAGGACGAAAACCACACTGCTCCTCCTGAATCCGAGGTTCGACTATCCGACGGACCCTCCTCTCCAGAACCCCTGAATAGACCTTACCAGGGAGGCTTAAGAGTGTGATCCCTCTATAGTTGGAACACACCCTACGGTCCCCCTTTTTGAATAGGGGAACCACCACCCCAGTCTGCCAATCCAAGGGAACTGCCCCCGATGTCCACGCGATATTGCAGAGTCGCGTAAGCCAACACAACCCCACAACATCCAGAGCCCTAAGGAACTCAGGACGAATCTCATCCACCCCCGGAGCCTTGCCACCGCGGAGCTTTTTAACCACCTCGGCGACCTCAGCACCAGAGATTGGAGAGCCCGATCCAAAGTCCCCAGGCTCCGCTTCCTCAGTGGAAGACGTGCCAGTAGGATTGAGGAGGTCTTCGAAGTATTCCGCCCACCGACTCACAACATCCCGAGTTGAGGTCAACAGCACGCCATCCCCACCATAAATGGTGTTGGTCGCGTACCGCTTTCCCCCCCTGAGACGCCGGATGGTGGACCAGAATCGCCTCGAAGCCGTACGGAAGTCATTCTCCATGGCCTCTCCGAACTCCTCCCACGCCCGAGTTTTTGCCTCAGCAACCACCCGAGCCGCATGCCGCTTGGACTGCCGGTACCTATCTGCTGCTTCCGGGGTCCCACAGGCCAAAAAGGCCCAATAGGACTCCTTCTTCAGCTTGACAGCATCCCTCACCGCCGGTGTCCACCACCGGGTTCGAGGGTTGCCACCACGACAGGCACCAACAACCTTGCGGCCACAACTCCGATAAGCTGCCTCGACAATAGAGGCGCGAAACATGGCCCACTCGGGCTCAATGTCCCCCGCCTCCCTCGGAACGTGTTCAAAGCTCTCCCGGAGGTGGGAGTTAAAGCTCCGTCTTACGGGAGACTCTGCCAGACGTTCCCAGCAGACCCTCACAATACGTTTGGGTCTGCCAGGTCTGACCGGCATCCTCCCCCACCATCGGAGCCAACTCACCACCAGGTAGTGGTCAGTTGACAGCTCCGCCCCTCTCTTCACCCGAGTGTCCAGGACATGCGGCCGCAGATCAGATGAGACGACAACAAAGTCGATCATTGAACTACGACCTAGGGTGTCCTGGTGCCAAGAGCACATATGGACACCCTTATGCCTGAACATGGTGTTCGTTATGGACAATCCATGACGAGCACAGAAGTCCAACAACAGAACACCACTCGGGTTCAGATCAGGGGGGCCGTTCCTCCCAACCACACCCCTCCAGGTCTCACTGTCATTGCCCACGTGAGCGTTGAAGTCCCCCAGCAGAACAAGGGAGTCCCCAGGAGGCGCACCCTCCAATACCCCCTCCAAGGACTCCAAAAAGGGTGGGTAATCTGCGCTGCCGTTCGGCGCATAGGCACAAACAACAGTCAGAGCCCGTCCCCCCACACGTAGGCGAAGGGAGGCTACCCTCTCGTTCACCGGGGTGAACCCCAACGTACAGGCACCAAGATGGGGGGCAACAAGTATGCCCACTCCTGCTCGGCGCCTCTCACCAGGGGCAACTCCAGAGTGGAAGAGTGTCCAACCCCTCTCAAGGAAACTGGTTCCAGAGCCATGCGTTGAGGTGAGTCCGACTATTTCTAGCCGGAACCTCTCAACCTCACACACTAGCTCAGGCTCCTTCCCCACCAGAGAGGTGACATTCCATGTCCCAATGGCCAGCTTCTGTAGCCGAGGATCAGACCGCCAGGGTCCCCGCCCTCGGCCACCACCCATTCCACAATGCACCCGACCCCTTTGGCCCCTCCCACAGGTGGTGAGCCTATGGGAAGGGGGACCCACGTCTCCTCTTCGGGCTGTGCCCGGCCGAGCTCCATGGGTGAAAGCCCGGCCACCAGGCGCTCGCCAACGTGCCCCTCCTCCGGGCCTGGCTCCAGAGTGGGGCCCCGGTGACCCGCGTCCGGGCGAGGGAACATTGTTTCCATTTATATTATTCATCATAAGGGGTCTTGTGGGCTGCGCTTTGTCTCGTCCCTCACCTAGGACCTGTCTGCCTTGGGTGACCCTACTAGGGGCATAAAGCCCCTGACAGCATAGCTCCTAGGATCATTGGGACACTCAAACCCCTCCACCACGGTAAGGTGGCAGCCCAGGGAGGGGCTGTTTACAAAACAGTAGCATTTAAAATGAATCCCTTCCAAGTTTTCCATCCATCCATCCATCCTCTTCTTCCGCTTATCCGGGGTCGGGTCGCGGGGGTAGCAGCCTAAGTAGGGAGGCCCAGACTTCCCTCTCCCCAGCCACTTGGAGCAGCTCCTCCGGGGGAATCCCAAGGCGTTCCCAGGCCAGCCGAGAAACATAGTCCCTCCAGCGCGTCCTGGGTCTTCCTCTGGGTCTCCTCCCGGTGGGACATGCCCGGAACACCTCACCAGGGAGGCGTCCAGGAGGCATCCTAACCAGATGCCCGAGCCACCTCAACTGGCTCCTCTCGATGTGGAGAAGCAGCGGCTCTACTCCGAGTCCCTCCCGGATGACTGAGCTTCTCACCCTATCTCTAAGGGAGAGTCCAGCCACCCTGCGGAGAAAACTCATTTCAGCCGCTTGTATCCGAGATCTTGTTCTTTCGGTCATAACCCAAAGCTCATGACCATAGATGAGGGTGGGAACGTAGATCGATCGGTAAATTGAGAGCTTTGCCTTTTGACTCAGCTCTCTCTTCACCACGACAGACCGGTACAGCGCCCGCTTCACTGCGGACGCTGCACCTATCCGCCTATCGATCTCACGCTCCAGTTTTCCCTCATTCGTGAACAAGATCCCGAGATACTTAAACTCCTCCACTTGGGGCAGGACCTCCTCCCCGACCCGGAGAGGGCATGCTACCCTTTTCCGGCTCAAGACCATGGCCTCGGATTTGGAGGAACTGATCCTCATCCCGGCCGCATCACACTCGGCTGCAAACCGCTCCAGTGAAAGTTGTAAATCACGAACTGATGAAGCCAGTAGTAAGTAAGTAAGTAAGTAATTTTTATTTATATAGCACATTTCCCAGACATGAGAGTCACAAAGTGCTTCACAGGAGGAAAAATAAAATCATAAAATTATAAAATCACAGAAATAAAATCATAAAATCACAGAGATACTATACAAAAATCACAGAGATACTATACAAAAGGTAAAACATAACTAGCTCTAAAAACAATGTACAAAGTTAACCAAATGCCTGTCTGAAGAGATGAGTCTTAAGACTGTTTTTAAATGCAGCTGTTGACTCGGAGCAGCGTATTGTTATAGGGAGAGCGTTCCAGAGCCTCGGAGCCACCACTTCAAATGCTCTATCGCCACGAGTTCTAAAATGAGTTCTAGGAACTGTCAGCAGTAGCTTATTTGAAGACCTCAGAGTTCTAGATGGACAAAGAGGCTTCAAAAGGTCCAATAAATATTTAGGAGCCTCACCATGTAATGCTTTAAAAGTTAATAATAAAACTTTAAAATGTGACCTAAAATGAACTGGGAGCCAGTGTAGAGAGGCCAGAACCGGAGTGATATGAGCTGTTCTGGGGGTTCTAGTCAAAAGCCTGGCTGCAGCGTTTTGCACAGATTGAAGGGAAGCTATGGAGGATTTACTAATCCCCACTAAAAGGCCGTTGCAATAGTCTAGGCGGGAAGAAATAAATGCATGGACAATCATTTCTAATTCCTTTTGTGATACAATAGCACGTAGCTTAGAAATATTCCTTAAATGATAAAAACTGTTTCGAGCTAACAATTTGCAATGATTGTCCATTGACAGAGAGCTGTCAAAGAGAACACCCAGATATCTGAGGTTGTTTTTGTTCGCAAGGTTTAAGAACCCAAGATGCTTCTTAATTTCAATGATTTTATCATCCGGAGCAACGATAAGCGTTTCAGTCTTGTTAGCATTTAGCTGCAGGTGGTTGTCATTAAGCCATATCTTAATGGCTGATAGGCAGTTACTGAGTTCAGTCAATTTATAGAATTCAGACAGACGAAATGAACAATACAATTGAATGTCATCAGCGTACACATGGTATGAGACGTTACTAAAGCTATTTAAGATAAAGCCTAAAGGGCGTAGGTACAATAAAAAGAGGATCGGGCCCAAAACTGAACCCTGGGGCACCCCATAGGGCAGATCAGAAACGTCAGAATGAACATTGTTCATGAAAACAGTAAAAGACCTATTAGATAAATAAGAATTGAACCAATTTAAAACCGTACCAGAAATACCAAACAGGTCACATAATCTGTTAATGAGAACAGTGTGATCCACAGTATCAAATGCTGAAGTCAAGTCCAAAGCAACAAACACAGTGTAATGTCCAGTATCAGCTGCCATCAACACATCACTAGAAACTTTTAGTAATGCAGATTCAGTGGAATGCAGTCTACGAAAACCAGATTGGAAACTGTCCAAAAGATCATTGTCCTCAATATAAAAGTTCAGTTGTTGAGCTACAACCTTCTCAAGGATTTTCGACAATAAAGGAAGTTTAGAAATGGGTCTATAATTTTCAGGCAGAGTGCAGTCCAGGTTAGGCTTTTTTAACAGAGGACAGACAACAGCAGTTTTAAAACATTGAGGTACAGAACCCGAACTAAGAGATAAATTTATCAGGCTGACTACACTGGGACCAATAAAATCAAAAACATCTTTAAAAAGAGATGATGGAAGAACATCCAGTGGACTCGATGACATTGTCATGTGTGTCAAAAGATCAGAAATGTCCTTAACGGACACTGGGTCAAAAGAGGACCATGTCGTCAAGGTCAACGGTTGAGGGTCCACATAACTGGATGTTGATGGTAAGATACCAGCTCTGATGTTAGCAACTTTGTCAATAAAAAATTTTAAAAACAAATTACAATCAGCATAATTAAAATTACTTTGAAGCGAACACATCGGAGAAACAATGTTTTTGATCGTGTCAAATAAGATTTTTGGATTTCGTCCTTTTGATTTGATGAGATTAGCAAAATAATTTGATCTTGCATTCTTAATCATCTCATTTAAGGAACAGATTAAGTCTTTTAAATGAAGCCTGTGAACCTCTAAGTCAGTACGTTTCCATAAACGTTCTGTTTTCCGACATAATCTCCTCAGTGACATGATTTCATTATTAATCCAAGGAGAGTTTGTACCACGAACAGTGCTTTGTTTCAAAGGTGCAATTAAATTCAAGAGATCAGTACAGTAAGCATTAAAACATGATACTGCTAGGTCCACATTCAATGAGTTAAAAACTAAATGTGAAGGATCAAAATGCGAAATAAAAGTTTTGGCTGTGTGCTCAGTTATTATTCTTTTTTGGATCAAGCGACTAGGAGGAGCAGGATCAGTGCTGAAGGACAAATTAAAATATAAGCAACTGTGATCACTGAAACATGTGTCCTCTACACAAACAAGATCAATATTGAGGCCAAAGGAAAAAAGAAGATCCAAAGTATGACCTTTGCAATGTGTGGGTACATGAACATGCTGAGTAAAATGAAAAGACTCAGTAATAGAGATAAGATCAGCTGCTGCTTTACAAGAATCATCATCTACATGTAAATTGAAATCACCCAAAATTATAATTTTCTCCAGTTTGATGATAGTAGACAGCAGCTCAGTAAATTCTGATAAAAACTCTCCGGCTGCGCCAGGAGGTCTGTATACCAAAATACAGTAAAATAAATTAAAAGAGCCAACTTTAATTATTTGAAGTTCAAAAGTAGAAAAAGTAGGTGGTTTTACCAGTCTGCAGGAGAAAGTGTCTTTAAACATGGTCGCTAGTCCACCTCCTCTGCGCCCTTCTCTGGGAGTTGCAAGCACCGAACAGTTTCCTGGACAGAGCTCCCGCAGGTGAACAAAATCCAAACTTTGTTGCCATGTTTCAGTTAAAAACATGAAGTGAAGAGATTCCTTTGTGAACAATTCGTTCACAGCAAATGACTTGTTGCTGATGGAACGAACGTTGAGGAGGGCCATGCGCAGAGATGACAGTTTATCAACTTTCATATCCATATTCAGCGGGATGTAGATTAAATTGCGCTCATCCAAGGAGCGTTTGTGACGAATAAATCTCCGTTGGTGAGCATGTAAGCCTCTATTCATATAGAGAGATGGCGATGAGTTGCAGGTCCCGACAGACCCGGTTCCCCATGACGTGTCCGGCTCCCAGCTGGTTGGCACGGACCGCAGACATCGAGATGAACCCCGCTCACTGGCCAAAAATCTGTGCAAACGTCTTACACGAGCCTGGACTCCGGCTCGAGATCCCCTTTTACGTTTCTTGCTTCTGGAGAATTGCAGCGGGCACTCATGTGAGCAGCAAACAAACGGAGGTGGAGGTGGATTTCTCCCACCGGAGCTGCTCCAGCTGTTACAACGAACCATTAGCGATTCTTTGATCGCCAACAGCGCATCACGGTCATAGACACGTACAGCAAACGTGCTACATTTGCTGACAAAAACTAAATAAATAAAAAATAAAAACAACAGACGGCTAAAAAGAATAAGTCGGGGAGCACTGGCGAAGCCACACAGAGGCGCCATCTTGCCACACCCAGTAGGACCACATCATCTGCAAAAAACAGAGAAGCGATTCTAAGGCCACCAAAACGGATCCTCTCAACACCTTGGCTACGCCTAGAAATTCTGTCCATAAAAGTTATGAACAGAATCGGTGACAAAGGGCAACCTTGGCGGAGTCCAACTCTCACCGGAAACGAGCCTGACTTACTGCCGGCAATGCGGACCAAGCTCTGACACCGGTCGTACAGGGACCTAACAGCCCTTCCAAGTTTTAAAAATTGAAAAGGAAAAGGTGCACATTTGCATTTCAAGGTGTAAACATAAAGTCCAGGGGCCTCATGTATCAACGGTGCGTACGCACAAATACCTTGCGTACGCCATTTTCCACGCAAAACTCTGTATGTATCAAAACAGAATTGAACGTGGAAATGTACGCAGCCCCACGGCAACTCCAAGGCTGGCGTACGCACGTTTCTGTGGTTTTGGTTCCATTGGCGACACTTACAGGTGATTCTGAGAAACTGTTCATGATGTGAAAATAATTATTATTCCCACCAAACACACATGATTAACAATTATTACATCAACATGGACGCAATTAGATGAGTGGATACAAAAGCATGCGCAAAATATTGGCAACAATATTGACAACAATGGTCTTATGAGTTCTCAAGGTTGTTGGTGCCTGTCGTGGTGGCAACCCTCAAACCCGGTGGTGGACACCGGCGGTGAGGGATGCTGTCAGGCTGAAGAAGGAGTCCTATTGGGCCTTTTTGGCCTGTGGGACCCCGGAAGCAGCAGATAGGTGCCGACAGTCCAAGCGGCATGCGGCTCGGGTTGTTGCTGAGGCAAAAACTCGGGCGTGGGAGGAGTTCGGAGAGGCCATGGAGAATGACTTCCGTATGGCTTCGAGGCGATTCTGGTCCACCATCCGGCGTCTCAGGGGGGGGGAAGCGGTACACGACCAACACCATTTATGGTAGGGATGGCGTGCTGTTGACCTCAAATGTGTACTTTTTGCTGATGATACCACATTTTTCTGTTTAGGTGAAGATATAGAACAAATGTTGGAATTGATAAAGACAGAATTTGTCAAGATACAAACTTGGTTTAAAATAAATAAATTATCATTAAATCTAGAAAAAACTAATTACATGATATTCAGTAATAAAAAGAAAACTGTTGATGTTCCACTCAAAATTGAGGGTGTTGAGATTTGTAGAGTGAGTGAGGTGAAGTTTTTGGGTGTTATCATTGATGACAAACTGACATGGAAACAACACATAAATTCTGTAAGAATAAAAATAGCTAAATCGATTGCAGTACTGTACAAAGTCAGAGACCTATTGAATGATAAAGCTCTGTATTTGTTGTATAACACAATCATTGTTCCACACTTAATCTATTGTATTGATGTTTGGGGGAATGCGTGTAAAACAATCACAAAGCCTATTTTTGTATTACAGAAAAGAGCTGTAAGAATTATCACTAGAAAACATTACCGTCATCCATCAAGTACATTATTTTATCAACTGAAGTTATTGAAGTTCCATGATTTGGTAGACTATAATATTTTATCAGTTATGTATAGGGCTCAAAATAATGCATTACCTTTAAATATCCAAATGCATTTTGTTAAAAGACAAAGTTGTTATAATCTTAAGGGGACAGAGATGTTTGTAAAACCACAATTCAGAACTAGTTTGAAGGGACGTTCTACCTCAATCCAGGGAATTAGATTATGGAATGGCTTGGAGAATGTAGTTAAAAATGCCAAGTCAATGTTTACATTTAAGAAAATGATCAAAACGAATGTGTTAAAAAAATATATGAAATAGCGTAATGTGTATTGTATTAGTTAGAAAATTAGAAAGAGTTAGTCATTTTGTACTGTTGGTTGAAGATTATTATTGTTTAATCTGATTGTTGGAAAAAAGGGGCAGATATAATAAGATTTATTCTTCTTTCTGCTACCTTTCATTTTTTACATTTTGTACATTATCATTTATGGGATTGTCTTGTATTGTTTCTTTTGTAAAAAAAAGAACAAATTTAATAAAGATAAACATAAACAATTTGACTCTATGACATCATTGACTACTCGAGCACTAATCGAGCTTTTATATGTTAATGTCAAGTTTAAAAATTGTGTACTCGTTCAACCCCTAGTGGCCACTAGGGGTGACATTATAAAAATAACAATTTATATTTTTACAATTTAAGACAAATGAAAAAAAAACTGATTCTTTTAAAGAGAGAGTTTGTTAATTAATAAAAACTATGAACTATCTTTTTAATTGTGGAAAAATGAATTAAGTATAGAAATAAATATTAACGTTAGAGTTTTACTCCTTTAACGCCAAAAATACACTACACGCGGCTCCGCTCCGCCCCGCTCCGCAGGTCGCAGCTGTGCGAGTCCAATTTCCATTACCTACGCTCAGCTCAGGTCCGAGTGGATGCGCTGCTCCGAGACGCATGCGCGGGAATTGCGAGATCGCGCGATAAATCAAGTGATAAATAAGTAAGTCAGAACAAAACAATTCACTCGGTGGAAGAAGGAGAACAACAGTAGAGACTGCTGCCTTGATATTCTCTCGTAAATGAGCGACAGGACATGGTTTGAGCAACAGGAAGTGATGTATTACATTTCAGAATAAAATACTTTATTTATTTCTTGTATTTCTTTTTATTTCTTGTATTGCGTTTGTAGGCGTAGTCATAAATGATAGTTTGACAGCATTTTTGTACAAATAAATCCGTATAGAGCTAGGATTAGTCCGCCCGTGGTGATTTTATTTTGTAAATACGGAAGTTGTGCTCGTTCCTTTTCCTGTTGGTGCGACGTAATCTTCAAAAGTTGACTCCGGCACAGCTCCGGCGTCCGGCAGAAATAGAAAAATTTCTAATTTTGACGGACTGCCGTCCGCTCTCCGCTGCTCGCCGCCGCCGTGCGGAGCCAGTGTAAATTCTGTCATTGATTATAATGGGTACGTATTTGCTACGGAGGTCGGACCGGAGCGAGGCGGAGCCGTAACGCATGTAGTGTATTTTTGGCGTTACTTGTTCCAGTATCCACATATTTGCAAATGAAACGACGTAAAAACTGCTGAAACTAGTAGTTTTTTGTTGTTTGTATAACAACCAATTCAGTTTTGATCAAAGCTTGAAAGAGCCGCTGCAGAGGGACCAAAGAGCCGCATGTGGCTCCAGAGCCGCAGGTTGCAGACCCCTGCTTTAACCAATCACATTTCAGCCACTATTTGTTGCCAGGGTCAAAGAAATCTGCCTGGAGGCCTTCACAATCAGTTCTGCAAGCCCTGTAGTAATGTCGAACAAACTGTTGCTTTAACCAATCAGATTTTGAGTTGGCGACACCTGATGTCTATGGGCACACCAAAAGCCTTCTATGATACCCTTATGTTTTCCATACGCTGTACGGAAACATCAGTGTATTCGCACGCTTTGATTGGACAGTCAGAGTATACTAGCCAGAGCTAGCAAACTGCATCTGTAGCGTGCTGCAAGATTGTTGTGTTGATTTAATAGCTGGATGGATTTTGTGTACAAATAATCAGGATTTTTGGTGAGTAAAAGGTTGCTATATTCCTAAATAGTATTGCAAATCAACTGGATTTAAAAAAAGAGTTTCGTTGTGTCAAGCATGTGCACTGTGCATGTCTTTAAAATTTAACAAGATAAACACCTTAAAAATATATTTGTTTGCTGACATTATAGTAAAAGTGTGTCTGAGCTGAACTTTTCTTTTAAAAACGAACATAATTGTCAAATAGCTGAAATTAAATTGGTTCGCTTTGACCGGTCTTCAAGTGCGCATGCGTGCGCGCTGCTAAAACCTTCATCTCTTTAAAATTTAACAAGATAAACACCTTAAAAATATTTGTTTGCTGACATTATAGTAAAGATGTGTCTGAGCTGAACGTTTCTTAATAAATCCACTTTTGACAGTTAAAACATGGCAAAATGAAGCAGACGTAATAAAGTGGCTTTAAAATTACTACACGCTCACCCGCCCATAATGATGACAGAAACACCTATTTATTTTTATTCAAACTCGTTGAATTCTTCATCCTCTGTGTCGCTGGTGAAGAGTTTTGCCAACTCCAGAGGGTAACAGTTGATGCAGCTCAGAGCACTGACTCCTCTTCCTCCTCCACGTCCAGCAAGCATCCTGCCTTCCTGAACCCCGACTGGATGGATTCTTTTCTGACTGAGGTCCACGCTTTATCCATCCATCCGAGGACCTGCTGGAACGTTGCGTACATCTGTCCTGTAGCTGTGAAGCTGTTGCTCTCCGTCCACCATCACTCCTCCCAAAGGCTGCGCAGAGCTGCTTTGAAGCTTGGTCAAGCCTCCCAGGATGATGGCAGGAATGGAGTTAAACACTTTAATTTTATCTTTAAACTGCAGCATGATGTGCGCGCACACACTGTCCATCCAGCAGGACATTTTTTGCTCTTATCCGTACACATTCAGGTACACTGGTAGGCGTCAAAAGCCTAGAGGGTCCTTTAGCGCCCCTAGCGGCCGAAAGTGGTACTACTCCATATTTTCCCCATCAGAATGAATGGAAACGGTCATATATCAGCCAAAAATTGGTCTAAAAATATGGGGAAAATAGTTACTGAGGGTTGGATTGATTCAGACGGAGCACTACTGAAGGCCTAGGTGTGAAATGCACGGCCCACCACTGAATTATATATATATATATATATATA